>ONZH01002231.1:0-44902 GCA_900303285.1 Rhinella marina
TGTGCTGAACTGTGACACACTGAAAGGTTACACGCAGCTGTGTGAAATGGATTTGTATCACTGAGCTAAAACAACAAATACAACTAATTTTTTTAATATATTTTGTTTTCTATATTTTTTTTTGTAGTTTTGTTTTTTGGGGAACGTGACATGCAGGAACTATCGGAGACCTAACTCACACCCTGTTAACGGTGGCTATTTAGACTGCGACCCAGACAAATGTCGCACAGAGATTTTTAGGATCAAGCTAGATACGTGACAGGCAGCAAATGACTTGGTTGTATTCAGTGACATACAGAAAGTGTCACCTGGACAGTATATACGGATTGGAGTGAGTGTGCTGAACTGTGACACACAGAAAGGTTACACGCAGCTGTGTGAAATGGATTTGTGTCACTGAGCTAAAACAACAAATACAACTAATTTTTTTAATATATTTTTTTTATATATTTATTTTTAGTTTTGTTTTTTTGGGAACGTGACGTGCAGGAAGTATCGGAGACCTAACTCACACCCTGTTAATGGTGGCTATTTAGACTGCGACCCAGACAAATGTCGCACAGAGATTTTTGGGATCAAGCTATATACGTTGCAGCAAAAGACTTGGTTGTATTCATTGACGTACAGAAAGTGTCACCTGGACAGAAAATACGGATTGGAGTGAGTGTGCTGAACTGTGACACACAGAAAGGTTACACGCAGCTGTGTGAAATGGATTTGTATCACTGAGCTAAAACAACAAATACAACAAATTTTTTTTATATATTTTGTTTTCTATATTTTTTTTGTAGTTTTGTTTTATTGGGAACGTGACATGCAGGAACTATCGGAGACCTAACTCACACCCTGTTAACGGTGGCTATTTAGACTGCGACCCAGACAAATGTCGCACAGAGATTTTTAGGATCAAGCTACATACGTGACAGGCAGCAAATGACTTGGTTGTATTCAGTGACGTACAGAAAGTGTCACCTGGACAGAAAATAGTGAGTGTACTGAACTGTGACACACAGAATGGTTCCATATATATGGCGATAGCTGCACTACTAGTGCCAGCCAGCCAGCCAAGCCAGGAGACAAAAAAAAATGTCTTCTAGCCCTTAGAAGGGCTGTTGGGTTCTTTGTGGGTTATTCCTGCCTAACAGAGAACTAAATGCAGGCCCTAACACTGTCCCTGAAAGGCAGCAGCTCTATCCCTAATGACATCCAGACGGCATCTGAGCCGAGCACCGCGGCCATTTCAGTAGTATATTCCAGGGTCTCCTGATCAGGCTAGCCAACCCCTGCTATCGACATGTAAGGCCCCACGTGATGCTGGGTGTACCGTAGAGTCTCCTGGCTTGTGATTGGCTGTGTTTATAGGCGCCAAAAAAGCACGATGCGGAAGTTGCCATTTCCTCGAGCATGGCGAGATACTCGTCCGAGCAGCGATCACTTACGAGACCCTAATACTCGAACGAGCACCAAGCTCGGACGAGTATGCTCACTCATCTCTACTAATAATGCATGATATGGTTTTTCAGGGAAAAAAAGGAGCAATTGCACAGTATTTATAGCAGAATGTATGCTATTGGGGTTCAATAAACCTATGAATTGTAGAAATGTTGTTACAAAAAAAAGCTGTCTCTCTGTCCATACAGAAATATGTGAGTTTCTTGCAGGATTTTGTAATGCAAAAATTGCCAGCAAGTTGCATGAAACAAGTGAGACTATAACTAGTCCCTCATTGACTCTCTATGTAAGCTTTTCCTGATAAAACTCTAAAATATATCCAATTATATCTCCAATTATCTCCCTATAGTGTCCTTATTGTATGTTATGAAAGGAAGGGAACAGTTTCAGCCATGTACGCCACCCACACCACTGTCCCTACCCACTTCGTAAATCGTGACCCAAATCGTGACCCACAATTTGGCAACAGCCCTTTACTTGACTAACTGCAGGGGCCTAAACATAAATGGGTAAAAGAGTAGTCAGACAGAAAGAGGTCAAAACCAGACAGGCAAAACCAGGACCGGGTCAGAATCAAGTCAAATACACACCACAGACAAACTAGGAGATAACATCAGGGATAAAGTCAGGTGGCAAAGTCAAGGTCACTAGTTAGCAGTCTAATACCAAACAGAATCCATTATAAAGCAAGGTCAAATAACAAGCAATGTGAAATACCAGAACTTCAAGTTATTGGGAAAAATCAGGATTCAGAGGCAATGTCAGAGAAACAGGCACAAGTTCAGCGATCCAGAGTAACAAACACATAACTAGCTAGTGAGGTAGGAATACCAATCACAGGCAACTGTGGCCAGCAGTTGCCTGTTTAAATATCATTTGACCTGGTTAGTTTGGCACCTCTGATAGGCTGAACAGCAGCAGCAGGGCTGGTTGCTCTAGAGGGCAGACAGGTAGGTGACATATGTGACATAGAGAAGGAAATTTATCAAACTGGGGTAAACTAGAACTGGCTTAGCTGCCCATAGCAACCAATCAGATTCCACCTTTCATTTTTCATAGCTCCTGTTTAAAATGAAAGGTGGAAATAGGTTGCTATAGGGAACTAAGCCTAATCTTCTTTACACCAGTTTGATAAATGTTCCCCAGTGTTCCTATAGTATCCCTAGCAATTGGCTTCTGTACCTAATTTTTATTTTTTATTTTTTTGTCAGATACAACACATCCTATTACATCCACAGCTGAGAACAGAATGGCATCTGGCTTGCTCTAATCAGAAGGACCTGGCTGAATACTGCACCCTGATTGGCTGATCAGACTCTCTGTCAGCCTCTGAGCCAATCAGGGAAAGCCCTACCCCCCTCCCAGGGTCATGCTATTCTCCATTTTCTTCTTTCTTGACATTTTCCCCGTCCATTTGACAGTAAAATGGTGCTGGGTGCTGTTTTTGCACGCAATCAGGCAGTTATTGTTCTCCTGGCATTCACTAAACCCAGACTCATCCATCAGACTGCCAGATGGAGAAATGTGATTTCTCACTTCACAGAATATGTTTTCACTGCTCCACAGTCCAGTGGTGGTGTGCTTTAGACCACTCTATCCAATGCTTGGCATTTTGTTTACTGATGTAAGGCTTGCATGCAGCTGCTCGCCATAGAAACCCTTACAAGGAAGCTCCTGGTGCAGATGTTAATGCCAGTGGAGGTTTGGAACTCTGCAGTATTGAGTCAGCAGAACCATGGCAACCTTTATGCACACTGCGCCTTGGCATTCACTAACACAGCTCTGTAAATTTAACCCTTACACTGCCAGCGCCGTACATGTACGATGCTGGAAGCCGGGACACAAATCCCAACGCCGTACTGCTACGGCGCTCTGATCGGGCAGGCGCAGGAGCTGTCCGGCAGTGGCCGATAGCTGGACCCCTGCTGTATGCACCAGCATCGGTGAAAACACCGATGGCGGTGCATTAACCCTCGCACTGCCGCGATCAGCACTGACCGCGGTATGTGCAATGTTTGTGGTGGGAGGGAGAGCCCATTGCATCCCCGCGTTGCTGTGACGGGGACCCGATGGCAGGGAAGGCAGCCCGATGCCTTCCTTAGGCATCGGGCTGCCTTCTACGGAAGCCTGTGAGATCCAGCCCCCTGGATCTCACAGGCAGCAGGCTATAAGTGTATTACACTGTGTTATACACTTATAGCCAATGCATTACAATACAGAAGTATTGTAATGCATTGTGAAGGGGATCAGACCCCCAAAAGTTGAAGTCCCAGACTGGGACAAAAAATAAAGTGAAAAAAGAAGTTAAAAAAATAAAGTTTTACAAAAAACTTCATTTTCCAAAAATAAAGTTTAAAAATATTGTAAAAAATAGGGAAAAAAAGTAAAATATTTAGGCATATTAGGTATCGCCGGGTCTGTATCGACTGGCTCTTTAAAAATATCACATGACCGACCCCGCTAGGTAAACGCCGTAAAAAATAAAAAATAAAAACAGTGTAAAAAAAGCCATTTTCTGATCATCTTGCCTCACAAAAAGTGTAATACCAAGCGATCAAAACTATGTATTAATCCCAAAATGGTACCGATCAAACTGTAATCTCGTCCCGCAAAAAATGAGACCTAAGACAATCGCCCAAAAAATAAAAAAATATGGCTCTCAGAAAAGATTTTATTCTGTTCAAAAATGCATCTAATGTGTAAAACTTAACAAAAATAAAATGTTAGACATATTGGGTATCACCGCGTCCGTAACAACCTGCTCTATAAAAATATCATACTATATTCCCCCTCAGGTGAACGCTGTAAAAAAAATTTAAAAAAACTTTGACAAAACAGCCATTTATGTGTCACCTACCCTCACAAAAAGTGTAATAGCAGGCGATCAAAAAGGCGTATTTACCCCAAAATGGTACCAATCAAACCGTCATCTCATACCGCAGAAATCGATACCCTGCCTAAGACAATCACCCAAAAAATAAAAAAATATGGCTCTCTGAAAATGGCAGCACAAAAACAAGATTTTATTCTGTTCAAAAATGCATCTAATGTGTAAAACTTAACAAAAATAAAAATGTTAGACATATTGGGTATCACCGCGTCTGTAACAACCTGCTCTATAAAAATATCACATGATTTGCCCCTTTGGGTGAATGCTGTAAAAAAAACTAAAAAAAAAAACTATGTCAAAACAGCTATTTTTTTCACCGTGACGCACAAAATGTGTAATACCAAGCGATCAAAAAGTCTTATGTGCCCCAAAATGGTACCAATGAAAACGTCACCTTATCCCGCAAAACATGAGCCTCCACATAAGACAATAACTAAAAAAAATAAAAATCAATGGCTCCCGCAAACCAATCCATCAAAATCTGTGCTGCAAAATCCATATGGCGCTCCTTCTGTTCCGAGTCCTGCCACATGCCCCCACAGCAGTTTATCACCACATATGGGGTGTTGCCATATTCAGGAGAAAATGGGTAACAAATTATGGGGTGCTTTTCTCTTGTTATGCCTTGTGAAAATGAAAAATTTGGGGCTAAAGCAACATTTTATTGGAAGAAATTAAACTTTTCATTTTCACAGCCAAGTGTTTCCATTTCCATAAAACGCTTAGGGGCTCAAAGCGCTCAGTACACCCCTTAATATATTCTTTGAAGGGTTTACTTTCCAAAATGAGGTCACTTTTTGAGGGTTTCCACTGTAGGGGTACGTCAGGGTCTCTCAATTAAAAAATGGTGCCTAGAAACCATTCTAGCAAAATCTGCCTCCAAAATCCGTATGGCGCTCCTTTCCTTCTGACCACTGCCACAAACCCATAGAGACGTTTACCACCACATATGGGGTATTTCTGTAAACTGCAGAATCAGAGTAATGTATATTGAGGTTTAGTTTGCTGTTAACCCTTGCTGTGTTGCAAGAAAAAAATTAACGTGAATAATCTACCAAAAAAGTGAAATTTTGATATTTCACCTCCATTTTCCTTTAATTCTTGTGGAACACCTCAAGGGTTAACAAAATTTGGAACATCAGTTTTTTATAATTTGAGGGGTGTAGTTTCTAAAATGTCATTTATTAGTGGTTTCCATTAGGTAAGCCTCACAAAATCACTTTATAACTGAATTGGTGCTCAAAAAATGGTTTGGGAAATTTTATTGAAGATTTGAAAAATTGCTTCTAAACTTCCTGTGTATTTGTGTATTTGAAGGTGCAGTTCCCAGTTACCATAATGACCAAAGCTCTTCCAAAAACGTCCCCTTGGATATCTGATGGATTTCCCGATTTCGGCACCACACTGTCAATGCAATTTAGGATAAGTCCCAAATTGGACTTAATACTCAGTTGTCTGTGGTGTTCAAATTATGTTAAATTTCCCCCTTCATGGTAAGAGGGTGCGGCCGCAGCACAAGAAATGCACGTCCAGTCGTTTCATTGCTGATCATGCATATCTCCCCTGGTTACACCCAGAGAGCTAATTTTATTAGAAATACATGTTGGTGTAATTACACCCCCCTTTGTCATCAATTTTAATATATCCAATCACAATCATACAAGTATACATGTAACATCAAATCAAATCAAAAGAATGATGATGGTAGCCGCCCAATGCTAATGAGGACACGTACACATTACTTCATCTATCTGGGAAATTCCATATGCATATTTCAACTTCTGCTAAGTTCCTGTTTTCCTATAGACATATCAAGTGATTATGAGTCATTTTTATTTTTAAGCATATGTGACATCTAATGGAGATTAGAGATTATAAGATATAAGAGATATGAATATAAGGAGATGGAGACCACCTGATAATGAAATACAACCCTAGCACAATTGTGTTCACCAACTAACTAAATTTCTTTAACACTTCTAAGCCCTCTAACTTCCTAAAAAAGTAAAATGACATTTTAAAAATGATGCCAACATAAAGTAGACATATGGGGAATGTTAAGTAATAAATATTTTATGAGGTATCACTTTCTGTTTTAAAAGCAGAGAAATTGAAATTTTGAAAATTGAAAATTTTTCAAAATTTTTGGTAAATTTTTGATTTTTTCATAAATAAAGGTGAAATATATTGACTTAAATTTATGACTGTCATGAAGTACAATGTGTCACGAGAAAACAATCTCATAATGGCCTGGATAAGTAAAAACATTCTAAAGTTATTACCACATAAAGTGACACATGTCAGATTTGTAAAAATCGGCATGGGATTTAAGATGAAAAGTTGTTCGGTACTGAAAGGGTTAAAGGAAATCTGTCACCAGAAACCTCCGTAGTCATCTGTTTGCATATACATATAGCTATGGTTCTTCAGAGTTTTTCCTTTATCTAAGGCTCCATTCCTGAGTTATGATTCTTTTTCTTAATAAGAAAATAGACCTTTGGTGAAATGAGGACTTCATCATTGCTCTTGTTACACCCAAGCTCCACTCATTTCTTTGTTTAGCCCCTTCCTGGCTGCTTTAATTGACAGAGAAGGCAGTGGCTTCATGGCTGTGGTTACGTCTCTACTTTACAATACAGCACAGTGTTGATTGTGAAATATCTAGAAATTTCACATACTGACTTAGATGGAGCAATCCTTTTGCAAATGTTTGCAAAGATAGATTGCATGGCTAGGGGATGGATTTTATACACCTGTGGCAATGTGACTGAATGAAACGCCTGAATTCAATGATTAATACCTGTATCCTAATTACTTTTGCCATATAGTGTATAACTGTACATGAATTAACCAATATATTCAAACACTACAGAAAACTATTATACCTGTAATGATATCTAAATAACAGTATGGATAAATTGCTGAATTTCTCTACAGATACATAAAAGTAATATAACCAGTCCTACAAATGTAATACAGTGTTTATGTGAACACTGGTGGAATCGCCTGGTGGAATCGTCATCTGTGCGCGCCGTCCTGTCCCTCCGACGCTCCGAAGACCTGCCGGGAGCATGTAAGTATGTATGTGTGTTTGTATGTCTATATGTGTGTGTATGTTTATGTTTATGTGTATGTCTGTGTCTGTATGTGTGTATGTGTAGCCGGATCCGTAATGAACTCCATTGAAAGTCAATGGAGGGCGGATCCGGTTACCATTATGGTCACACCAGACGGATCCACCCCCATAGACTTGCATTGGGGGTCATTCCGGATCCGTCTTGGTTTGGATGCCTGGACCGGAGAGCAAACCGCAGCATGCTGCGGTTTGTTCTCCGGTCTGAAGACGGAACGGAATGCTTTCAGGAGCATTCCGTTGTCTTCAGTTCAGTTTTGTCCCCATTGACAATGAATGGGGACAAAACTGAAGCGTTTTATTCCGGTATTGAGCCCCTATGACGGAACTCAATACCGGAATTTTAAAACGCTAGTGTGAAAGTAGCCTTACAATAACTGTGTGGTGAAACTGGGGAACAGACACTGTTTGGCAGTTATCTCTGGGGTGCTAATAATCAGTGAATCATTCCACTCCTAGAAACAAAATAGCCTCTGCATTAATACCATGAAGAATACATCAAATATAGATTCTTCTGTAACCATGGAGAATACATCAAATATAGACTCTTCTTTAACCGTGGATATAGATATACTGTAGATTCCGCTGCTACCATAGAGAATACATCTGGGGCGGACACAGACGGCAGAAGGCCCCTGTGCAAAGAATGTGCCTGCCCCCACCCAAACCAAATTCTCAACCTAACCTATGGTGTCCTAACATTACATACAGCAATACAAAACATACAGGGTAAGACTACTTTCACACCTGCAGCACTACGACCCTGCCACCTGATTTGGCAGAGAAGTCATGGAATTGGCCAGACACAATTGATTCCTGCTGATTCTCTGCATTTTTGACAGATTGTGGCTGGATCTCTGCCGGACCCCATTATAGTTAATGGGGCCAGCAGGTGAATTCCAGCAGGCTGTTCTCTGCTGGAACAGCCTGCCACAATCTCTAACAGTTGTGACGGTAGCCTAATACAGGTCCACATACCTCTTACATCCAGTGACGTCTCCTTAGATGTAGACGTTCTCTGTCCTCATCTTCTCCTTTCAGACCAGACCGCCATGATGATTTCTTTCAGCTATCTCTTCTCTCTGCAGAGTTTGACAAACAGACATCTTAGTTTCCTACTTTTCCATCATTCTCCCACCTTCTTGAACACCCATCCTGCCACCCCACAATACTGAGATGCTGTGCTCCCCAAAACTATACTGCAGAAACAGTCCCCCTGCAAATACTAGTTACACACAGATACTACCGCCTTCAGTAATTATTGGCACATAGTGCCCGAAAAAATAACTGCACCCAGAAAATAGTGTCCCTGACATGAAAAGTGTAACCAAAATGTCCCCAAAAATAACTGTGCTAAGCTGATACCGTGACAGGGTGCCCCCTCCAGTAATAGTGCTCCCCAAAGTCCCAATAGAAATAATTAGTGCCCCTAGTAGAGCCAATGTCCCCATAGTGCCCTCATAATGTGTGCCAATGCCCTCTACTGTGTGCCCAAAAAACCCTCTTAGTGCCCCCAGTTCAGCCAAAGTCCGCATAGTGCCCCATAATGTGTGCCAGTATAATGCCCCTATATAATGACCCCAATAGTGTTCCTCTTCTTTCCTTCTCCATAGTGCCCGCCATGTGCGCCAGTATATATGATAGGGCCCCCATAGTGCTCCTCCATAGTGCCCCCATGTGTGCCAGGATATACATATATATGTATATGTGTATATATATATATATATATATATATATATATATATATATATACCTCTCCCTCCCCTGCCGAAACATTATTCATCTGTATCGCTGTCCTGAGGACGGCGATACAGATGAAAATAGAGATGAGCGCTTCCACAATGAAGCAATTAAATATAGATTCCGCTGTATCCAATGCAATCAATTTACCATCATCAGTATTAATATGACCTCATTTATCATCCTCATCAAAAGAGAATATCCAAATTCAGCATACTAATACGTAACAGAAATAGTTGGTTCTATTATTTTAAAATATGCAGGTCACGAACACACAACAGGTCATGAGTGGGCACACTCTGTCATTTACTGCACCCATGATGGATGTGATTGTAAGGGGTACTCCAGTTCCAGACTAGCCTTCACACTCATCTATTGCATTAGGCTCAAGAGATACTTAGACTGTGGGTATGTTTAGAGCAACAAAGAACACATTTATTACATTCATGATTGCAAACTGTACAAAAATAAACAGCATACCAATTACTAGAGATGAGCAAAGTTTTCAAAAATTCGATTAGATCCAAATTAATCCGTCATGAAGGGTGTAGTAAGCTATTTAGCTTTTTCCTGGCTGCAGGGAACATGTATCTTAGTGTACATCACTGTGCATTGCAGAAACATGCATAGTTAGTCCGCTGTGGTAGTGAAACAGTTACGGTGTGTCAATATGACAGGCAGATGACAGGTGTCACTCTGAGACTCAGTTCACAATGAGGGCGGCAACAGCTTGAGGAGTCAACATAGTGGCCCAATCACAGAGTGGTGAGGTTGGCAACAGCATGAAGAGTAAACATAGTGACCAAGTCACAGAGTGAGGAAGGTGGCAACAGCATGAGGAGTCAACATTGTGGCCCAGTCACAGAGTGGGGAGGGTGGAAACAGGATAAGGAGTCAACATAGTGGCCCAGTCAAAGAGTGGAGGGGGAGCAACAGCATGAGGAGTCAACATAGTGGCCCAGTCACAGAGTGGGGTGGGGGGGCAAGAGCAGTGGCAGTAACAGCACAAGATAGTAGCAGGAGGAGAAGATGGCAGCAGAGGCAGCAGGAGTTTGGCATCAGGCGGGTGTCAGCATCAGAATAGTGGCTGAAGCACGTGGCCAGAAGTAACGGGCCGTTTTTCACAATGTTTTGATGTAGTACCCAGAATGATCTAGTCTGATGCATCAGACTCTGGCGTGTGGAAATCCTGACTACATAGTATGTCTTGATAGTAGTTGAGTTTATTATCCCTCTCAACAGATGGAAAAAAAGGCCCCCATTTTGGACCGGTAGCTATGGTCTAACATGGTGGAGAGCCAGTAGTCATCCCTCAGCCGAATAATGATAACACAGCTGTCATTACATAAGCAACTGAGTATTTGCACAAGGGAATCGGCGTGACCCCCTGTCTCCGTCTCCACTACATACTGCCATGGTCTGTCGGGTCATCAGCCTGGTCTTCCTCATCGCATCCAGCTCCTCATGCTCCTACTGCTCCTCTCCTGTCACTTGTGCAGATAAACCACCCATTTCTGTATACATTGTGCATGCAGTTTCCTGGCCATTTTCAAGATGTCTTGCAGTTGGGTGGAAGACTTTGGTAACCACTTTACAACCAGATTAAAGACGTGTACCATGCATGTCTACCCTCCTTAACGCAGTGCCGACACAATGTTGTTCTCGTTATCAGTGACCATGGTTTCCGATCTTCAGTTTGTGAGGAGATAGCCAGGATTCGATTTCCTCTTGAAAGACGCAGAGCAATTCCTCCCCAGTGTGACTCGCCCGGACAAACCAGGTGCTGGAGAGTGTAATGCCACCGTGCTCTGCATAGATGGTATGCTGGAGGACCACTCCAAATTGTGCCTACAGTGGAATCTAAGGACAAGGTTGAGGATGAGGAGGCAGAGGAGAACATTTGTGCAGGAATCACAGCTTGAGAACAGGGAGGCGGCATTGAGGTCACCTGGCCAAGTTGCTGGTGTTTTTTTTTATCAAAGTTGTGTTTAGATTATATGTATTTATATGCAACAATATGTATGCTTTTTAAAGCTTATAATAAAGATTATATTTTATATTAATGTAGTATTTTTTGGGTGTGTTTTCTTCTCTCTTTGGGATTGGTCATTTGACGTTATACACACCACTGGCTTACGATTGAGCCAAAATATTGTTGGGTCAAGTTGCTGATGTGTCTGAGCAGGAACCAAATTTACAGTGGGCCATAAAGGACAGATATTGTCCTTGAGTATAGTTACAGTTCCACAAGTTGGTGCTGCCGTGTACTGTAACCAGACACCGACAGGCTGAAGGACTGGCCCACCTTCTGCTCAACATATCTGTGCAGGGCCGGTATAGACTTTTTGGAGAAGTAATGATGGTTTGGGACTCTTCACCTTGGCTCCACACAAGCCATCAGTTCTCTGAAAGGTGAAGAGTCAACCACATGGAAAGGGAGGGACTGTAGTACCAGCAACTGGCTGCTTCTGGGCCTTTGGAGTGCAAGTGCATGTAGTCTCTGTGATTGATTGCTGGCGAAATGAGTGACAAGCAGTAGGAGGATGAGGAGGAGTATCAGGACCAGTACATGATGGGAAGAAAACACAGCTCCCTTCTGCTGAGGTCGTGGAGCCTTGACTGCTGGCGGGCCACTAGTGCCTCAGGCTGTGCCATAACATTAGCACCACATTTTATGGCACCATTGGCCACGTTTGAACTTCTGTGCACAGATTCTACACATGGCCACGCTGACGTACTCCAGCGACTTGATGAAAAATTCACACACCAGCGAAAATGGCATTTTACCCTCAGCACTGCATGCTGGCTGGTTGCCTCTGTGTCTATGAACCCATGCACCGCTAGTCAGAGCCGGTTTTAGACAAAATGTGACCCTGGGGAAAATCAAAAAATCTTGTAATAATGTGCTAACAACACATTTACATTCTGTCAATTTCGCCCCCCCCCACAGATTTACACCCCCTAAAGCTCCTCATACAGTTCTTCACCCTAATGGCCCCAGAATACGCCACATGCTCTCTCCCCTCACGGCAATGAGTTCGGTATCTGAGTGTGTTAAAAACCGGAAGCGTGGGATTCCTCCTCAGGCGCACTTTTCCCCAGCAGAGATTGGGGAAAGCACCCTGTTCCATAAATAAGCCACAGCCTGTACTAGGCTCTTCCAGGCTCATTGTTAGTATATCCTAGTTCAGGCCACTAGGTGGCAGCACTGAACTGTGATATAGTGATTTCTATACAGACTAATGGAACAATTTACATCTCATGATTGTCCACTTGGGGGATTTAACAAAAAGTAAAAAAAAAAATAAGAAAAGTTTTGAAAATTATTTCATGTTATAAAAAAAATGTAAAAAAATTAAAATTATCCCCATTCCCCAAAATAAAAAAAAGCATTATGGGCATCGCTGCAGGCAAAAACGCCCATACTATTAAAGTATTAAAAAAAGTTAGCCCATATGGTGAATGACATAACAGAAAAAAAAATTTAAAAAGGCAGATTCGCGTTTTTTCATCACTATCTCCCAAGAAAATTGAATGAAAAGTAATCCAGTCATACACACCCCAAAATGGTATTCTCAAAAACAACAGATCGTCCCTCAAAAAATGAGCCCCCACGCATCTCCGTAGACATAACTATAAAAAGTTATGAGGGTCAGAATATTGCGATGAAAAGAAAAAAAAATTACGAAATGAGTCCTGATGAGGCTTAGCTTGCTGTAGTGAGCCTATATACGTCCTGAGCCGTGGGGGGGTGCTAATAGGGATCCCACCTTTCCCAACAAAAAATACTGGTTACAGAAGTTAAAAAGGTCGGTGTGGGTTAATATGCGTTATTTGATCATATTTTACGTTTTGCGCCATTTTTTTTTTCTCCAAAAAAGATTTCATTGTTAGGGACACCCTGTGTATTTAAGTTTTATTTAGCCTCTATTTTTAAAATCTTCCTGTGGGAACCATCTACATTACAGACAAGAACCTTAACCACTGGGCTATAGAGCTTAGTAGTCAGTCAGTGCTGAAAAACCTCATAGGTTATTATACAAGAGAAACTTCAATGAGGTTCTTCAACACTAACTTAGCAGTGAGCTCTATAGCCCAGTGGTTAAGGTCCTCATGGTTGTGAGTTCGAATCCCCACATAAACATTTAAAATAAGAGTCTAAATTAGATTTACCGTATTTTTCACCCTATAAGACGCACCGGCCCATAAGACGCACCTAAGTTTTAGAGGAGGACAATAAGAAAAAAATATTTTTCATTAGACCTCAGGCCAGACCAGCAATCAGACCCCCAATTTTAATCAGACCTCAGCTAACAGCTCCAATAAGACCCCCAATGTTAATAGCCCCAGGCCTCTCATCAGCCCCCATATGCCTCTCATCAGCCCCCATTGACTCAGATCAGCCCCAGTGCCCCAGATCACCTCCCAGCAGCCCCATATTGTCTTATATAACCCCCAGCAGCCCCATATTGCCTTATATCAGACCCCAGCAGCCCCTTATTGCCTTATATCACCCCAACAGCCCCAATATTGCCTTATATCACCACCCAGCAGCCCCTTAGTGCCTTATATTCACCCCCAGCAGCCCCTTAGTGCCTTATATTCACCCCCAGCAGCCCCTTAGTGCCTTATAGTCACCCCCAGCAGCCCCTTATTGCCTTATATCACCCCAGCAGCCCCAATATTGCCTTATATCAGCCCCCAGCAGCCCTTAGTGCCTTATATTCACCCCCAGCAGCCCCTTAGTGCCTTATATTCACCCCCAGCAGCCCCTTAGTGCCTTATATTCACCCTTAGCAGCCCCAATATTGCCTCAGAGTGATATAAAGTAAAAAAAAACACTTACCTCTCCTGCTCCTGGATGCCGCCGCTCCTCCGCTCCAGCGTTCTTCTTCCTCCTACTGTCAGCTGTTCTGTAAACTGGTGCGCACAGACTGAGGTCATAGAGCACCCTCATGCTGTGCACAGCCATGCACAGCTGACAGCCAAGCGGAGGATCAGGAAGCTGTGAGTACTGAGTCTCCACCGCTTCCTGGTCCTCCGATGCTAATGAGCACTTCAATAATGGAAGCGCTCTTTAGCATTCGCCCCATAAGACGCAGGGGCATTCCCCCCCACTTTTGGGGGGAAAAATGCGTCTTATGGGGCGAAAATACGGTATATATACAGTGGGGAAAAAAGTATTTAATCAGCCACCAATTGTGCAAGTTCTCCCACTTAACAAGAGGAGAGAGGCCTGTAATTGACATCATAGGTAGACCTCAACTATGAGAGACAAAATGAGAAAACAAATCCAGAAAATCACATTGTCTGATTTTTAAAGAATTTATTTGCAAATTATGGTGGAAAATAAGTATTTGGTCAATAACAAAAGTTCATCTCAGTACTTTGTTTTATATCCTTTGTTGGCAATGACAGAGGTCAAACGTTTTCTGTAAGTCTTCACAAGGTTGGCACACACTGTTGCTGGTATGTTGGCCCATTCCTCCATGCAGATCTCCTCTAGAGCAGTGATGTTTTGGGGCTGCCGCTGGGCAACACGGACTTTCAACTCCCTCCAAAGGTTTTCTATGGGGTTGAGATCTGAAGACTGGCTAGGACACTCCATGACCTTGAAATGCTTCTTACAAAGCCACTCCTTCATTGCTCTGGTGGTGTGCTTGGGATCATTGTCATGCTGAAAGACCCAGTCGCGTTTCATCTTCAATGCCCTTGCTGATGGAAGGAGGTTTGCACTCAAAATCTCACAATACATGGTCCCATTCATTCTTTCATGTACACGGATCAGTCGTCCTGGTCCCTTTACAGAGAAACAGCCCCAAAGCGTGATGTTGCTACCCCCATGCTTCACAGTAGGTATGGTGTTCTTTGGATGCAACTCAGCATTCACTCTCCTCCAAATACGACGAGTTGTTTTTCTACCAAACAGTTCTACTTTGGTTTCATCTGACCATATGACATTCTCCCAGTACTCTTCTGGAACATCCAAATGCTCTCTAGCAAACTTCAGACGGGCCCGGATATGTACTGGCTTAAGCAGGGGGACAAGTCTGGCACTGCAGGATCTGAGTCCCTGGTGGCGTAGTGTGACACTGACAGTAGCCTTTGTTACGTTGGTCCCAGCTTTCTGCAGGTCATTCACTAGGTCCCCCCGTGTGGTTCTGGGATTTTTGCTCACAGTTCTTGTGATTATTTTGACCCCACGGGGTGAAATCTTGCGTGGAGCCACTGACCAAGGAAGATTATCAGTGGTCTTGTATGTCTTCCATTTTCTAATTATTGCTCTCACAGTTGATTTCTTCACACCAAGCTGCTTGCCTGTTGCAGATTCAGTCTTCCCAGCCTGGTGCAGGTCTACAATTTTGTTTCTCGTGTCCTTCGACAGCTCTTTGGTCTTCACCATAGTGGAGTTTGGAGTGTGACTGTTTAAGTGACTGTTGTGGACAGGTGTCTTTTATACTGATAACAAGTTTAAACAGGTGTCATTACTACACGTAATGAGTGGAGGACAGAGGAGCCTCTTAAAGGGAACCTGTCATCTCTGAAACACCCCCTGAACTAGAGTAAGTGTTGTATAGGGTAAGTGATGCTGAATCCGAACATGTAATTTTTATCTTCGTACTCCCTTTCATTCTGACGCTGTGCTCTGACAAACCAGCGGTAAAATGCACTCACTGGACTCCAGTGCTCACTCACATAATGGAGAGGACTCAAAGAAGAGTCCAGTGAGTGCATTTTACTGCAAGTTTGTGGGAGCACAGCGTCAGAATGGAAGTGAGTATGAAGATAAAACTTACATATTCGGATTCAGCATCACTTACACTATACACCGCTTACTCTAGTTCAGGGGGTGTTTCGGTGATGACAGGTTCCCTTTAAAGAAGAAGTTACAGGTCTGTGAGAGCCAGAAATCTTGCTTGTTTGTAGGTGATCAAATACTTATTTTCCACCATAATTTTCAAATAAATTCTTTAAAAATCAGACAATGTGATTTTCTGGATTTGTTTTCTCATTTTGTCTCTTATAGTTGAGGTCTACCTATGATGTCAATTACAGGCCTCTCTCCTCTTTTTAAGTGGGAGAACTTGCACAATTGGTGGCTGACTAAATACTTTTTTTCCCGACTGTACACAAGGTGTCCCCAAGTATAATGACCATGCTTGGGAATACCCCTTTCACTACAGACTCCATATATGGACATAGCCATATATGGAGTCAGAGCAGGGACTCCTAAGCTGAGAGCTTGTTCCTGGGCCATGGCAACTAAGCATGGTGTCAGGGGAACCCACTGACTCCTGGCTGGAGGTGTCTGATGTCAGTTGAGATGATGTTGAAGACCATTCAAGGACAGCTGGATTGATGGTCAAAACACGACAGCTGGATGACACTGGCAGCTCTGGCCTGTTGCTGCGACTGCTGCTACCAACCCCTCCCCCGACTTCTTCCTCTGCTACTTCTGCCAGCTCCAGAAATATTTTTGCCACTGCCTGTTCCCTTAGAAGACCCTGGCACCTGTCTGTCGGACATACTGTACAGTAACTGTAAGTGTAAAATAGCGGTAGTATTAGACTAGTTTTTCACTCCAATTAGAGAATCAAGGCCTAATGGACTTACTTATCTATAAAACAAGGTGGGAAAATAAACTGAAATAACTGTAAAAATAGCACGCTATTTCACCCCAATTACAGAATCAATGTCTAATGGAATTACTTATGTATAAAACAATGTGAACACCCCACAAGCAGCAGTATTAGAATGTTATTTCACCCCTATTACAGAATCAAGGCCTAATAGAATTACTTATGTATAAAACAATGTGAACACCCAATAGCGATAGTATCAGACCGCTATTTCATCCCAATTACAAAATCAAGGCCCAACGGAATTACTTACAGTATTTATAAAACTATGTAAACACCCCAAAAGCAGCAGTATTAGCCTGCTGTTTCACCCCAATTAAAGATTCAAGGCCTAATGGAATTACTTTTGTATGAAACAAGATGGGAAACAAAATGACTGAAAAAATAGAGTGTTATTTCATCCCAGTTGCAGAATCAAAGGAATTACTGGAATTACTTATCTATAACACAAGGAGTAAAAGTAAATGACTGAAAAAATACATAGCTTTTTCAACCCAATTACAGAATGAAGACAATATATTATGACATCTAAAACACAATGTGGACACCCCAAAAGCAGTAGTATTAGAGCACTTTTCCCCCCACATTTACATACTCAAGGCATTATAGAATTCCGTATGTATAAAACAATGTGGACACCACAAGTATTAAACAGCTTTTTAACCCAATTAAAGAATCAAGATTTTATAGAATTACATATGTATAAAACAATGTGGACATGATAATAGCTGTAGTATTAGACAGCTTTTTCACCCCAGTTAGTGCAGCAAGGTGTAATAGAATTGCTTATCTATTAGCCAAGGGGGACACTATTCTGTTATCCCCTGCGCTCTATGTTCTCCCTATAGTGTGTAAAAAGTCTCCCTATGATCTCCCAACACTATCCCTGCGCTGTCCCAGATTTCTTCCTAACTAAAATTTTACAAACAAAGGCTTTCCTAATTACTGTCCCTAGCACCTGTCACGTCTCTCCCTGCACCAAGTTCACAGTAAAATGGTGGAGATCGGGCAGGATGAGGTTTTCATACGGCTGTGACATCACAGGGGCTGGCTAGCAACTGATTGGCTGGTTGCACGGCATTAAGGGTGATTCTTCATTCCCAGGTTTCATACTTTGACTTTGTAAAATGTGCAGCAGCCATTTTAGAAAAAATCTGATTCCTTACAATGAAGTGCCAGAAAATTCAGATTCAAGATAAATCGAATTTTCCCGAAATTCAGATTGAATTCTACTTCATTAACTTCGATTCGCTCAACACTACCAATTGCAGTGAGGGATCCAAGATAGGAGAACACATGAGAGTCTATTAGATATACTATCTACGTGTATTTCTGAGGTCTGACCCGGGTTGCCTGTTTATATCACATTTTTATCTATCTAACTGAAAATGTAATTAGTACACCTCTGAGAAGTTAGCTGTAGTGGGGTCTGGATTTATACAAATAAAAGGTTACTCATACATGTTACAATATGATTCATGACACAACTTATACAAATAAGATATAACTAATGCATGATATAGAACGATTCAAAACAATGTATAATTAATCTTTGTTAATAGTAAACCAGTAAACAATAAAATAGGTTATTTCTTTAGTTTTACATTTTTCAAAATAAATTTAATATTTTTCACTAGGAAACTTCAACCTGTCATTGTGAGTATAATATACTGCAATTTAATATTTTGTATATTTTGACTATAAGACGAATTTATTTCCTCCAAAAGTGAGGGAAAAAGGGCATTGCGTCTTATAGTCCAAATGCCAAATTATATGCATGAGGGGAGTGGTGAGGGATGGTCTGCACTAGCTCTACTCACCCTCCCAGCCTCAGGATGTAGTGCAGCATGGGCTAGAAGAAGTGGTGCGGTGAGCAGAGAGAGGTGAGTCCTGAGCTGATGGTTGATGGGGGTCTGATTAGAGTCTGATGAAAGCTGGGGGGCATCTGATGGGGTCTGATCTAAGGCTGATGTGGGTCAGATCTGAGGCTGATGGAGGGTCTGATTGGGGTCTTATCTGAGGCTGATGAAGGTGGCGGGGGGTCTGTTCTGGGGCTGATGGGGGGTCTGATTTGAGGCTGATGGAGGCTGGAGGGGTCTGTTGGAGTCTGATCTGTGGTCTGGTGAAGAACGGGGGTCTGATCTGAGGTCTAACATAGTAATAAACTAACATACTTTATAAGGCTGAAAAAAACACATACATCCATCCAGTTCAGCCTGTTAATCTACAAGTTGATCCAGAGGAAGGTAAAAAGAACCAAGTCAATTTTCCTCATTTTAGGGTAAAAAAAGTCTTCCAAGCTCCAATCTGGCAATCAGAATAACTCTGTGGATCAACAACATCTCCAGAAATCTTATTAATTATGTGTACCATTATTATGTGTTTCCATTATTATACTATGGAAATACATCCAGGTCCCTCTTGAACTCTTTTAGTGAGCTGTAAAAGTGTCAATAAAGCTGGTCGTGGCCAGTTTTCACCCAAATCTCTAGTGTTGGAGTGGCTTCTTGAGCTGTGCCAACTGACTAAGATGAGAAGACGGCGATCTTGTAGAGCTAAGTGAGCTCAAATTGTCACAAAACCTTCTTTCCTCTAGATGCAGATGATATCCCCTCATCACAGTGCTGGGTATAAATAGATCATGAGAGAGATCTCTGTACGGACCCCTGATATATTTATACGTAGTTATTAGATCTCCCCTCAGTCGTCTTTTTAACCCTAATTTTGACAATCTTTCTGGGTATTGTAGTCCAGTTATGATTTTAGTTGCCCTCCTCTGAACCCTCTCCAGTTCTGCTATGTCTTGTCTTGTTCATAGGAGCCCAGAACTGTACACAATACTCCATGTGTGGTCTGACTAGTAATTTGTAAAGTGGCAGGACCACAAAATACATGTGTTCGTGTGCATGAGCCCTTACTGGGGAAGATTGGCCATAGACCCTACAGGGAAATTTCCTTGTGGGCCGATGCCTAGGAGGGCCACCAGCTGGGTACATAACATACCTCCCAACTTTTAAAAAGATGAAAAAGGGACATTATGTGCGATGTGCATAGTGTGGCGTGGCAAATTTTTCTGCACTAGGCCACATCTCTAACTCTGCCCAAAAATAAAGAAACACCTAATCCCATGACCTACTTTCTGACAGCCGCTATTCTTTGGCCATTAAAGAAATGGCGTCTGACGACTGTTACTTAAACTGCCCTCACACCTCCATTTTTTGCGTCCATGTGCATATAGGTAGCTGAGCGAACTTCTGTTTTTTTGTTGTTGTTTTTTTTTACTGTACATTTTTATTGGTACAAATGTACACATTTTCAATAATACAGAAGAATAAGACAAGGAATTATACAAAGAGGTGGGGTAAAAATACCCAAAGAAACACTGAACTGGGTGAGTCACAGGGATGTTGTACATAGTAATCTAATATTCCCATGGGTTGACCAATGATTCAGAATAGACAATATGGAAAAAAGACAAGACAAAGACCAAAGACAAACATGGGGGAAGGAAAAAAGGAGGGGGAAGGATAAAGACAGAAGGGGTAGAGAGTCTAAGAGTAAGTAGAATTGGCCTCCCAGGGTAACCAGGTCGCATGGAATTGTTCAACTGTGTTATTGAGAGAAGCTGTGAGAAATTCCAGAGACCTAATATCATGAATTCTGGCCAAAAACATGAATTTGGTAGGTGGGTTCGTCTGTTTCCAGGACTTGGCAATCAGAGACTTGGTAGGTGTGCATAAGGACAGGAACAGCCTGGAGGAGCATCTATTCAGTCCTGGGGGTGGAAGATTAAGCAAATAAACCTTAGGATCTAGTTTCACAGGGGACGTAAAGAGGGATTGAATCACATCCTTTACCTCCTCCCAAAATGGGTTAATGAGAGGGCATGTCAAAAAATGTGGAACAGAGTACCAACATCTCTCAAGCACCGCAAGCAAACTGATGGGTAGTGGGATTTAAAGAGAATAGAAGGGCGGGAAGTGTGGTACCAGTGCATAAGCAATTTGTATCGGGTTTCCTTGTACGTGGTGCAAATAGAGGACTGGGCTTCCCTGTTCCAAATAATCTGCCAAGCAGTGTGGGGAAGGGGGGACCCGATATCAGTGGACCACCTATCCATATATGTATAATGGGGAGAATCGCCTTCCGTCACTGTGGATAAAAGGCGGTAGATGATGGAGATCAGGCCTCTTGTGTCGGTACCCAACCAGCAGAGCCGTTCAAACTGGGTGGGGGAAGAGATTTGGAGCGACCCAAAGGTAGTGCTCACAAAATGGCGAATCTGAAGATAGTGGAAGCTTTCTGTCTTTGGTAGTTTTGACTGGTCTTGTAGCTGCGTAAAGGGTTTAAGTGTCAGCGTAGAGGCTTCAACTACGTCTGCCAGGCGAAAGAGACCCAACGATGATCAGACACGAACCATAGGGGCTTTTAGGCTAGAGGGAATGGCAGGATTATACAGGAAGGAAATCATTAGAGATGAGCGAATCTATTTGCCATTTCCGGATTTTTTTCAGATTGTCTTCGTATTATTCGTAAATGCTCTTAAAATTTTGAACGCTATTGCTACGTACGCTACATACGCATTCTTCTTGCCCCAGCCCCCCAAAGCGGGAAAATGACGATACGCCCCTCAAGAGCGGGAAAGTGAAGATACGCCCCCCTCAGAAGCGGGAAAACCCAGCCCGGCCCACCGGGAACTAACTATTTTTCACATATAGGGAGTGAAGACTCCACACTCATTACTCCGCCCTCCTCTCCAGTTCAAGCCAGCGGTGAACAAGATCCAGAGTCAGACTACAGCAAACAGCATAGCAATAGAACTGCGACCCAAGTGGGGAGAGATGGTCTTTGGGGACGAGTACCCCGAACCACCGCCCGCTCCAGAGATCAGAGCGTCGCAACTGTGCAAGAGAGTCTCACAGGCTCCTGACTCCATATTCGCCTTGCCAGCTGCTGCGGCTGGTGCGGCTGCTGCGGCTGGAGCGTCCACTTCGCCGCCCAGGAGGAGAACAACACCTTCCATTTTGCAGAACCCGATTGTGCCAGCATCAGTGACGGCCCACGCCCAGACCCTATGGGACTACAAGAATGCAGTGGAGGACTGGGTCATCCAAGTACTGGACCATCCAAGGCCGGGAGACCCTACACTGGAGCGCCGAAAGGGAACCGTCCTGTGGTTTTCTGTGGAGCGAGGCTCTGGCTTCCTGACAGATGACGAGGATGGAAGGGAGTACTTTGTGGGCCACAGGTCAGTGAAACGGCTGTACCTGTCCCAAGCCCGTCACAGCCTGTACATGGGGGATCAGGTGGAATACACCCCCATGGCATCCCTAAAAGGCCCTTTGCTACCGGGGTTACCGTATTACCTAAGCCCCTGGTCCCTGCATCACCACCTGAAGTTTGGCCGGAAGAACCACCAGGCGAAGTACCGGTGCACTTCCTTCAGGAGTCACCAGATGGCACCCTCCGTTTCAGGGAGAAGCCACAGCCGGAGCCTCTGATCCCTGGACTGCCAGTCACACCACCATCACGGTCCTTTCAGCTGGGTCAGCTGACGACTTCATCGTTTACGTTCCAGTCCACGGTGATCCACCAGTACCAACTACCCTGGAAGATGAAGCCAGCAGCAGCCAGGGGAGCTGGGGCTTCTTCCCTGGGTGCAACCTTGCCTCAACTGCTGCAGCCAGAAGTCCTTAACCCTGCTGCCCTGGCAGGAGAATCCGGAAAATTAAAGGCGCAAGTGGCTGCAGCACTCACCAGCGTTACCACCACCCGGACCCGGTCAAGTCCGACTTTTGGAAGAAGAGGGCAGTGGAGTTCCACCACGGCAGCGAGCTTGGCCTACAGGAGGCAGGAGCGTCCTCTGATCTCATTCAGCAGTAGCTCAAGTGAGGAGGACTTCAGGTCCCTCATCTGAGGAACCCTTCTACTGGCTGAGTTATTTAAAGGACACCTCAGGAGGACCTATGGGAGCCACACCATGGACTGCACCTGATGGGTGAGAGCTAGTTGGCACTTGTTTTGTTTAGTTTGTATTGCCCGTTATTTGACTCTCACCCAGATGGACATGGCCTGTCAGGACTCCCCCCCCCCCATTCTGCATAAAATTCCCAGTTGCGCCTAAACATGCCTATTCCCCCCCCCCCCCTTCTCAGGTTATTTGGGAGCCCCCTTTGCAAAGAGGGTTCTCTATTTGCTGCTATTTTTTTATTATCCATGTGGATTACACATTACTTGTTTGGATTACAAAATTACCTCACATGGATTACAATTGAATTTTGGACTGTCTTCCAGTGTTTTATCATGCCAAGCAGCCACGAGGAGAGACTCAAATATATATATATATATATATTTTTTGCTGTATTTTAGCAATAATGTTTTTACAGGTTCAGCAACGTTCAAGCACTTTAGCCCATTGTGTGTATTCTTTTTCAGGTACTGCAATGTGTCCTATTATGCACTTATTGTATGGTGTGTTTTTTAGCAAATTATGCACTTAGCCGGATAGCTAGCACCTTACTTTTCTATCTCATATGGACTGCCTCTAAAGACTGTACGCCGCGGCCTAGCCTCGTGCGTATGACGCAATCGCTAGTCATTAGTACGCTAAGGATTCGTATGCACTTTGTACGCTAATGCTTACATATTACGTACTTTTAACAAAACTGACTGTATGTTCGGAATTTGTGTAGGAATGTTCGCAAAACAACTATTATTTTTTAACTTAAATTAGAGCGAAAAAATTTGTATTACGAACGAATCTTGTCAGAAATTTGCCGATTATTCGCCGAAGCGAGTGGCCACGTTGATTAAGTTGAGAACCCTACGGGTATTGTCCTCTCCCTGTCGATAAGGAATGAGTTATAAAGAGCAAGAAGGTGTGGAGAGAGCTCAGGTCCAAATGTCTTGTAATACAGGTCCGTAAACCCGTCTGGTCCCAGGGATTTGCCTGGAGGAAGGGTTTTAACCACATCTGTGAGTCCTTCTGCATATATGGGGTTATTTAAGGAGGCAGACGCTTCTGAAGAGAGTTTAGGCCGCTCACAGGAAGACAGGTAGTCTCGTATGTGGGGTAAGGAAGGAGAGTGTGCGTTCACGGGATTCAAGTTGTACAGCTGAGCATAGTAATCTCGGAAGCAGTGAGCGATAGCATCGGGGTGGTATTGGGGACAGCCAGTCTTTCACCGCCCGGGGAGTGCGCTAAGGGGAGTGACAGGCTAAGATTGTATGGGCTTTGTTACCATTCTCGTAATAATTGTGTAAGGCTGTTTCTTTCAGCTTTGCACGGGCTGTCACTAGTTCCTGTAGGAGGGAAAGACCCGTTTTGGCTTGTAGGCGAGTTTGCAGAGAGTTGATTTGTGCTGTGAGTTCTTGGGCCCGGTGTGTTCTATGTTTTTTAAGCCCGGAGGCCAGGGCAATGCTTTGACCGCGTACTCCCAAAGCATGGCTAGGGAGGAGACTGAGTTGGTGTTCTCGTTGAAATATGTTTGGATGTACTAACTGACATCTGCGCGAGTGGACAGTGATTTTAACAAGGAGTCATTCAGATGCCAGTGGCAGGTGCGGAACAGTGTAGGCTGGGAGGAGAGAGTGAGGGTGACAGGGGCATGGTCTGACCAGGAGATAGGCCTGATAGATACCTCACGCACCATTTTTAGTGTTAGAGCATTACCAAAAAAGTAGTCTATTTGTGTATGTAGTTTATGAGGGGTGGAGTAAAAGGTAAACATTCTACCCGTGGGGTTGTCCACCCTCCAGAGGTCATAAAGGGCCGATCGTCGAATCACGCTGCAAAAGTCCCTCGCCATGCAAGATTGGGTCGAAGGTGCAGTGGGGAGGAGAGACAAACTGTCTGCGGTGTCAGAAAAGATCATGTTGAAATCCCCTCCCACGATCCATGCAGCTGGGGGAAGACAATGGAGTTTATTAAGAACTCGGCATTCAAACGAAAGCTGGGAAGTGTTAGGGGCATAAATGTTACAGACCACGATGGGGCGATTTTGGAACACTGCTTCTAAGATAACAAAGCGGCCGGCTGGGTCGATATGGGAAGTGGTTACAGAGATGGGGCATGAGGATGAGAGTAAAATAGCGACCCCCTCTTTTCGGCGGCTGTGGTTCGCTAAATAAGCGTGGATGTAGTGATGTTTAGCAAAGTTGAGAGATCCGGTCTGGTCGAAGTGGGTCTCCTGTAAGAGTACTACATCTGCCCGTTGCGGAGTTCCCGAAGAACTAAGCGTCTTTTAGCGTTGGAGCCCAGCCTCTTGACGTTTAGGGTGACGCACTTAACCATGGAGAAGGGAAGGAGAGGGCAAAAAATCCTGCGGCGGTTTAGGTAACAAAGGGTGGGTGTAGGTGTCCGCTTCATGGGAGAGGCAAACCCCAGGCTACTCGTGTAGAGAAAAGGTGAGACGCCCAAGGAAGAAAGGGAGGAAAGATGAAGATACCTAGATAAAAAGGCTGTAGGTGGGGAGGATGGGAGAATGATAGGGAGATGGGGGAAGACACTAACACCACGAGACTTCACAAATAACGAAGACAGATATTCAATGTATGGAGAAAAGAACAGACTGTAAAAAGTCTGAATAGGGACTGACTCTGCTGAGGCTCAGGTCAGCAGAGTGAACTCACTGAGTCCCACTTTCTGGGGACCGAATTAGTCATGTCCCAGGTGAGGGGGGCAAAGACCCAGTCAAAACCAGGTCAAGAACAGCAGGACCAAACAACATAAACAAACAAGCAGCGACTACGCCGCTTAAGAACTTCCTACGCCCGAGCGGGTGGGAAAACTTAAAGTGCCTAGGGTGACAGGAGAAGGCGGTCAAACGTGGCAACCTAGACCTCAGCAATAAGGGGTTAGCCTTCTAGGGTCAACATGCAGCGCCTGTGTTGATGAAGGTGGATCACCACGATCATCAGGCCATGTCCTGGGTGATGGTGGGCGACGCAGTTTGGAACCCCAGACGCCTGCCAGGAAGATCAGGTACTGGCAAGTCCAGCGTGGCACAGAATGGCTCAAGGTCAGCATAGGAGCGCAGAAACACAGGACGACCATTCAGTTGAACAATAGGGGCGAAGGGGAACCCCCAGCAATAGGGGATCCGGTGGTTTATCAGGGCCTCCAGTAGGGGGCGGAGATGGCAGCGTTTCTGTAACGAGATCCAGGATAAGTCCTGATATAGCTGTATGCGGGCCCCACGAAATTCCAAGAACCGAGAGTCTCTGACTTTCAACTTAATGGCCTCTTTTCGGGTAAAATCGTGAACACAGCAGATAACATCTCTAGGTTGGGGAGATGATCCTTTGGGGCGTAAGGCTCTATGGACTCTGTCTAACTTGGCAGTGTAGGATGCGGGTCCCCCATAATTAGATTAAAGAGAGCATCCAAGGTCTACTGTAGGTCTTCGTCGCCCTGGGGCTCCGGGAGACCGCGGATCCTGATGTTGTTCCTCCTCCCACGGTTATCTAGATCTTCTAGGTGACGTTGTAGTTCGCGTAACCCCGCTGCTTGAGAGGCGTCAACACGGGTAGTTATAGAGTGTAGAACGCGCAGCACCACAGAGATTTCAGAGCGGCATGTCGCAGTGACCTCAGTGACTAGAGCTTGAAAGTCCCTTTTAGTGGGGAGCTGAGAAAGGACAGAGGCCCAATCAGCTGGGGAAACTGGTCGAGAGAGGGGGCCGTCGTCAGGTCCGGGGTCTTGGCTTGGCGAGCGGGTAGGCATAGGGGCAGTATACCGCTGCATGGAAGAAGTGGCCCCTATATCTTCTTCAGGGTCCACAGAGGATGAGGTGGTAGGGGTTTCTACCCCTGAGAGGGCTGCAAACAAGGGCTCTTGAGCGCTTTTGGGAGCCAGGAGAGAGGGTGGCAGGTTGCCCTACATATGCACTGACCTGGGGGGTATTAAATCCTCTACTTGCTCTCCAGCACATGTGGGCGCCATGTTAACTGCAGCACAATCCTGCAGGCGTCAGGACTGTCGAGGCTGAGGTGGGTCAAGGGGGTCATCGGCTGCTGGGGGCACTTTGTAGAGAGTGGTGGGTTCCTGGACGGCGGGAGGTCCATATTCAGGGCAGTCTTGCCTCTTGCTCTGGGGCTAAGGAAGCGCTCCTTCTGGGAGCAGATCGGGTGGGGAAGATGGCGGCGACGGCGGTGCAGCGTGACAAGGCCTCAAGACAAAGTCACGGAGTGTGCCTAGCGGCTGGAGGTCTGTGGCTGGTTCAATCCCCTGGGAGGTCTTCTTAGGAAGTTCTTTGCCCATGGCAGGGCATTGCATGAGGCTCGGGGTTGAAGAAACGGTAGCGTAGCTGCGGAGCTCGGGTCTCAAGCGTCCGTCGCCATCGGCTGCTAGGCCACGCCCCCTCGCGAACTTCTGTTTTCAAGTTTGGCGTACAGGGTTCTGGTTATCTAAGAATTTTGTTACATCAACTTCTTAATTGTATGTACACTAATGCTAGAAGCCTGACTAATAAAACTGGTGAACTGGAAGTAGTGATGTGTGAGGAGGACTATGACATAGTGGGAGTAACTGAGACATGGCTGGATGATAGCTATGACTGGGCGGTTAACGTACAGGGCTACAGTCTCTTTAGAAAGGATCGTCAAAACCAGAGAGGGGGAGGGGTTTGCATTTATATAAAGTCCTGTCTAAAGTCTACACTCTGGGAAGATATAAGTGAAAGACATGAACATGTGGATTATGTGCATTTATTATAAACCACCTAATATACCAGAGTCCACAGAAAATCTACTTCTAAACGAAATAGACGAGTGTTTCTTCAGGGAGGAGCAAAAATACCAAACTTCAAAAAAGCGAAATTTAGCCAACTAAAAGAGGCCATAAGCCTAACTAACTGGGACAAAGTCCTCAAAAATAAAAATACAGCCACAAAATGGGATATTTTTAAAAGTGTCCTAATATCTAATTGTGAGAGGTACATACCTTATGGGAATAAAAGGTTAAGGAGCAAGAATAAACCAATGTGGATAAATAGAACTGTAAAGAAAGCAATAAGTGACAAAAAGAAAGCATTTAAATCACTAAAACAGGAGGGGAGCGAGGAAGCATTGAAAAACTATAAGGAAAAAAATAGAATATGTAAAAGACAAATAAAAGCAGCCAAACTAGAGACTGGAGATTAATTGCCAAAGAGAGTAAAACTAACCCTAAAATCTTCAATTATATAAATAGTAAAATGTATAAACCTGAAGGTGTTGGCCCCTTACAGAGTAATGAGGGGGGAGTTGCAGAGAGCGATGAGGAGAAAGCAATGCTACTAAATAACTTTTTCTCCACTGTATTCACTGAGGAAAATAAACTTTCAGATGAAATGCAGAATATAAAAGTAAATTCCCCATTAAAAGTGTCCCGTCTGACCCAGGAAGAAGTCAAGCGGCGTCGTAAAAAGATTAAAATAGACAAATCGCTAGGACCAGATGGCTTACACCCCCTTATCCTAAGAGAATCAAGTAATGTCATCAGGATCTGGATAGATTGGAGACTTGGGCAGAGAAGTGGCAGATGAGGTTTAACACTGACAAATGTAAGGTTATGCACATAGGAAGGAATAATGCAATTCACCAGTACCAGGAATTTTAGTGAACAGCAAACTAAGCTGTAGAAACCAGTGTCAGGCAGCTGCTGCCAAGGCCATTAAGATAATGGGTTGCATCAAAAGAGCCATAGATGCCCGTGATGAGAATCATACTCCTGGCACTTTACAAATTCAGAGCACGCATGGAGTACTGTGTACAGTTCTGAGCTCCTGTGAACAAGGCAGACCTAGCAGAGCTGGAGAGGGTTCAGAGGAGGGCAACTAAAGTAATATCTGGAATGGGTGGACTACAGTACCGAGAAAGATTATCAAAATTAGGATTATTTATTTTAGAAAAAAAAGAAGACTGAGGGGAGATCTAATAACTATGTGTAACTGTATCAGGGGTAGTACAGAGATCTCTCCCATGATCTATTTATCTCCAGTACTGTGACTGTGATGAGGGGACATCCTCTGCGTCTGGAGGAAAGAAGGTTTGTACACAAACATAGAAGAGGATTCTTTACGGTAAGAGCAGTAAGACTATGGAGCCTGAGGAGGTGGTAATGGTAAGTTCACTAAAAGAGTTCAAGAGGGGTCTGGATGTATTTCTGGAGTGTAATAATATTACAGGTTATAGTTGCTAGAGAGGGGTCGTTGATCCAGGGAGTTATTCTGATTGCCTGATTGGAGTCGGGAAGGAATTTTGTTCCCCTAAAGTGGGGAAAATTGGCTTCTACCTCAAAGGGGTTTTTTGCCTTCCTCTGGATCAACTTGCAGGATAACAGGCCAAACTGGATGGACGGATGTTTTTTTTTTCCTTATAAACTATGTTACTATTTTACTATGATTCTGCTACCAAGGACCACAAGTTATAGTCCGTTGTAACGGAAAACATAACAGAATTCTTAGATAACTCAAACCCGAACCTTATACGCCAAACTTGAAAACATAGGTTCGCTCTATAGGCTAAATATCATCGCTCCCCTCCCTTCAGCCCCTCCAACATACAGTCCCATGTACATAACATCACTATCTACAGACTATTCCAATGTACACTCCCATGTAAATTACGGTACATCACTCTCTAAATACAGCCTCCTCCAATGTATATAACATCACCATTAGGGATGAGCGAATTTCATATTTTGAAATTCGTGTTCGGGTTGAGGTAAAGCAGAATTGCTTTATGGATTCTATTACCACGGACCATAACGCAATTCTAGAGTCATTCTGTTATTCATTCGGTCATAATAGAAGTATATGGGCTGCAAAACGGAGCTAGTTTACTTTCTGGAAAGACAAAAGAAATTTCCCTTGCATGGTTAACTGGCCTCGTGGGGTACTCTTCAAGTGCTCTTTACTATTAGGGAGACCAAAAATATGCATGAGTATCATATGTCAGGTGACACTACTCTTGGTTTCAAAAAACAGTATATGCAAATTCACATATGTTAATTCAGCTGGCACAAGTAAAGATTAGCATTCTTTTCGTTTTGGAAGAAAGCCTAATTTGAATATATTTCCCAGAAAGCCAAAGATATGAAAATTAGCTGGCTTGACAAAAAACAGAAAAGAGGGGATATCCTACCTAATGCCAGAACAATTAATGCTTAAGGGCTTATATATTGTGGGATGAGTTGCCCTCATCATTGGTTCTATTTTGGGATACATAGAACTTTTTGATCACTTTTTTATATAGCTTTTTGGGGAGCAGGATGAGCAAAAGGCACTGATTTTGTCACTGCTTTTTAGGTGTTGTTATCACGGTGAACATCGTGTGGGAAAAATTACATGTTATTCTTATTCTGTTGGTCAGGACAATGAATCAGACACAAATTTTACATAAAGGAAAAAATAAATACAACTGCAAACCAAATAAAGTATGAAAATGCCATAGTAATAGAAAATATTCTGGTGCTAATGCTACTATTATTTAGTAAATTTTCAGATTCTTGGCAAATATATTTTGTACGAAATGATTTGGGCCCATCTGCCAAATGTCAAGGCGATCTCTGTAAGACGGGAACCTAACACTAAATGCTAGCTGCTATGTGCCATAACGGCCACCATAAAATTCAGGGAGTGAAGGTTCCACATGCATGCTGGGTCCACTCTGCTTTTTATCATTTTTGGTGCCAAAATGGCCTCCATTAAATCCAGTGAATGCAGGTACCAACATGCATGCTGTACCAACATGCATTTGCCAAGAATCTCAACTAAACAAGCGTAGCACTAGAACCAGAATATTTTCTATTACTATGGCATTTTTGTACTTTATTTGGTTTGCAGAGTGCTGTTGCACTGTATTTACTTTTTTTCCTTTGTGTTTCTAGCCATGGCAGCGTACAACTGACTGACCCCCTTTTTCTTTGCATGTTGTACTGTAGGTGTGGCTAACTCCATTTAGTCGTGCACTCCTGACCAGTCTGTCTGCCCCATAGGCTGATTTTAATTAGTGTAAGAATAAAGCCGTAGCCTGCTCTCACTGCCTTTTGGCACCAGGAGAGATATAGAGTGGGCTCAGCATACATGTTGGTACCTGCATTCACTAGATCTAATGGAAGCCATTTTGGCAAAAATGATAAAAAGCAGAGTGGACCGAGCATGCATGTGGAACCTGCACTCCCTGAATTTTATGGTGGCCTTTTTTCTTACCAATTTTATATAGTTTTTTTTTTTACATCTTACCACTTTAACACAAAGCATTTTAAAAAAAATATCCTGTTTTTGTGTTGCCATTTTTTGAAAGCCATGTTATTTTTATTTTTTGTCTGATCATTTTGGGCTAAATACTACTACTTGTCGATCACTCAATATTACGGCAAGGTGACAAAAAAATGGCTATTTTGACAGAGCCTGTTGTAACGGACACACTGGGAATTCACAATATGTTTTTTTTTTTTTTTTTTTTTTTTTTTTAAACCCTCTCTATAACCATGACTCTAAAGGGGAGATTTATCAAAAGTGGTGTAAAGGAAAACTGACTTAGTTGCCCATAGCAACTCGGATTCCACTTTTAATTTTCAGAGCTCCTTTGAAAAATGAAAGATGAAACTGATTGGTTGCCATGGGCAACTAAGCCAATTTTCCTTTACACCACTTTTGACAAATTCCCCTAAATGCTTTAGTTGATCTGTCAAAATGGTGTGATGCATTAGATATACTCCTGTTTGAATTATTGGGATTGGAAATATCATGTGGATTTTTAATTTTCTAGAAGTGGATCCTATGTAGCATTTCTGTCCACACACATGATCATATATATTACATATTCCGAATTATAACTGATGTATTATTTCATAGGAAATGTAAGTTTTTCTTCTGAAATTTAAAAAAAAGCGACCAATGTGTGTGAACTGGTAGACCCTACTGCACCTGAAAAAAAAAACCTTTCTGCAACCCTTTCTTCAACGACATGACAGATCTATCATGGTTTTTACTAGAAAGGAATAGGCTAGGTAAACAACCTAACAGCTTTTTTTCAAAATATGATTCACAAAATCATTAGTGTTGAGCGAATTGAAGCATCCGAAGTGGAGTTCGATCTGAAGTTTAGGAAAAATGTGATTTGCAACAAATCTGAATTACCTCATGCTTTGAGAAACAAAACTTTTTTTTCCTAAAATGGCGGCTACACGTGTTACAAAGTTAAAGTAAGAAGCCCTGGAATGCAAGATCACTCAAAATACCTTGCAGACAACCAATCAGCAGCTAGCCAGCCCCTGTGATGTCACAGCCCTTTAAAAGCCTCATCTTGTCCGGTCTCTGCCATTTCACTGTGAGCTGAGCATAGGAAGAGACGTAACAAGCTTTTAATTGTTAAATATTGAATAGGGAGAGGGCAGGGAGAGTTTTTACACACTGTAGATAGAGCATAAGGAGAGCTTAGGGAGACTGCAGGGACTGTAATCTGGAGCTGAAATGATCCATAGGAGACAGCCAGTTTGCATCAATCCCAATTACATAGAGCTATGTAATTAAACAACAGTGTCCTCCTTGTTTAATACAGTGCCTTGCAAAAGTATTCCGCCCCTTAAACTTTTCAACCTTTTGCCACATTTCAGGCTTCAAACAAAAAGATATAATATTTTAAATTTTTGGTGAAGAATCAACAACAAGTGGGTCACAATTGTGAAGTGGAACGAAATTTATTGGATCATTTAAACTTTTTTTTGTAATAATAAAACTGAAAAGTTGGGCGTGCAAAATTATTCGGCCCATTTACTTTCAGTTCAGAAAACTCACTCCAGAAGTTCATTGAGGATCTCTGAATGATCCAATGTTGTCCTAAATGACTGATGAAGATAAATAGAATCCACCTGTGTGTAATAAAGTCTCCGTATAAATGCACCTGCTCTGTGATAGTCTCAGGGTTCTGTTTAAAGCACAGAGAGCATCATGAAGACCAAGGAACACACCAGGCAGGTCCGTGATACTGTTGTGGAGAAGTTTAAAGCCGGATTTGGATACCAAAAGATTTCCCAAGCTTTAAACATCCCAAGGAGCACTGTGCAAGCGATCATATTGAAATGGAAGGAGTATCAGACCACTGTGATAGGTGAGAGAGTCTGTCCATAGGACAACAATCAGTCGAACACTTCACAAATCTGGCCTTTATGGATATTATTGAGAAATGTAAACAGCTACTAACCAGCCCAGATTTGGAGGAGAGGTCCGCTGCTTCCTCCTGTAGGTGTGCAAGTAGCGACAATGACAGTCATGTGAGAGCATGTGTTCTCAGCGGACAGGGACGTGGCCATGAGAGTGGTGAGGGTGACATAAGTAGTGGATGATGATGTAGCCGATCGCAAGTGGGAACTGGGTGAAGGGGGGTTTCATCATCAGGGGATAAGAGTGGCAGCTTGACTGTAAGACAGGGGCAGGGTAGCAGCGTGCGGCTGAGCCAGCAGGATGCAAATGTGGCCATGAGCCAGCAGTGTGAGATCTGGAGCAAAATGTGCCTGGGTTAGACCGTCTGCTACTCAGGAGCCTACCAGTCTGGAAACAACTAGCAGTGCATGGGTTCATAGAGGCAGCAGCAGGCATCACAGAGTGGTGGCGGTAAAATGTCATACTTGCCATACTTGTACAGCCTGGTGCCTGGTGCATCTCCCAGTGGCCCACACTCCTTCTCCAGCAGTCGAGGCTCCAACACCTTTGCAGAAGAGAGCTGTGTTTCTTTCCCATTGTCTACTGGTCCTGATGCTCCTTCTCCTACTCCTCATCACGCGTTTCGCCAGCATTCAATCACTAAGGCCAAGTTACTGGTACTACAACCCCTCCCTTTCCATGTGGTTGACTCTGCATATTTCAGAGACCTGATGGCTTGTGCCGAGTTAAGTTGGAGAGTCTTAAGCCTTCAATATTTCTCTAAAAAAGCTGTACCAGCCTTGCATATGTATGTACAATGGAAGGTTAGCAGGTCCTAGAGCCTTTCAGTGTCTGGTATAGTTCATGGCAGCACTGACGTGTGGAGTTATCACGATGGTCAAGGACAAAATATGTCCTTTATGACCAACAGGGTACATATTGTTGCTGCCCAGGCACACCAATAACTTGGCCAGGTAAGGGCAATTCCACCTCTGCGTTTTAATTGCGGGATTTCTGCGCCAATGTTCTCTTCTGCCTCCACCTTGTCCTCAGCCTCCACTGTAGGCACAGTTCTGAATGGTCTTCCAGCATACCACCAATACAGAGCATGGCGGCCAGCGTGGGCAAACAGAGACACCCCGGGGAGTAAATGCTCTGTGTCCTTCATCAAGAAATCCTGTCTTTCTCCTCCCAAACTGAAGATCAGAACCATGGTCACCGATAACAGGAAGAACATTGTGTCGGCCCTGCATCCAGGAGGGCTGACCCATACATCTTGCATGGAGTACGTCTTTAATCTGGTTGTAAAGTCTTCCACCCAACTGCAAGACATCTTGTAGATGGCCAGGAAACTGTGCATGCACTTGAGCCACTCTTACCATGCAAAACATGCCCTACTTAAGCTGCAAAGACAGAATGATGTTCTCCAACATCGTCTCATATGTGACGTTTCCACATGTTGGAACTCCACCCTCTACATATTTGACCGACTATATGAGCAGAGGAAGGCCGTGAATGATTTCTTGATGATGCAGGGGGCAGTAGTACTCCCCAGTGTAACTTTGACATTAGCCAGTGGCAGCTCATGTGTAACACCTGCCATTTGCTTAAGCCCTTTGAGGAGGCTACTTTATTTGTCAGTTGCCAGGACTACGGGATGAATGATGTAATTCCACTTCATGTCCTGGAGCAGATGCCGATAAATCTGGCTGGCCAGAGGACAGGAGATAATGTACCTACATCTTATGGCCACTTGAGGCCTGTGGGGGCTGAACTGGCAGAGGAGGACATTAACGCTCAGGAATTGTATACAGAAATAGATGGTTTATCTGCCCAAGTGACAGGAGAGGAACAGGAGTAGCTGGAGAACATGGAGCAGAACTTGAACCAGAAGGTGGTGGTATAGTTGGAGTGTACCCTTTCACCCAAAGTCCAAGACCCCCTGGATTACTTACTTACTGGATTACTTACTTTTGGCAACTTCACGACTAAGTACATTATACCTGACGCTAAGGGTGCATTTACACCAACAGATTATCTGACAGATTTTCTGACCAATCATTGGTCATATTGGGTTATACACACAGATCTTTTGTTATACACACCAACTATTGGTTTGATTGTACAGAAATTGATTCAATAATCTGTTAGTGTAAATACATCTTAATATTGACCTGAAAGGCTGAGTTCACACTTCAGTTATTTGGTCAGTTCAGCAGTTAGTGTATGGTGAGCCCAAATTGGGAGCCAATCCTATTCTCAGATAAGGTATCATGAAAAGATCTGCACCTGTTTTTGACCTGTAACTAACTAAATAAGTGAAGTGTGAACTGAGCCTAATAGTGACGCACAGTCACTTTACAGCTATCAGAAGTTATTAAAAAGCATGTGTTTGTAATGTCACAAAATGGCCTAAAACACCCTTTTTTTTCCCGGCGCCTCCCCAATGGCACTGATGGAAGGGTGTCCCCCGCCCCCCAGACAGGAAACAACACAGAAGCTCAAGGTTTAAAAGGCCTTCTCTCCTTACCTAGGTCAGTGTTGTTTTCTGTCCCTGGAGAGCATGGAAGCTCCTCCCGTGTGCTCTGAAGTTCCAGTATTGCACAGCCTGGTCTCTTCCCCAGTATCTAGGAGGGCTGTTGCAGAGGACAGGGTCTCCGGTGACACGGTGCCTCCTTTCCCCATTCTTCGGCATAAGCCCTTCGGTGGAAGGCAACCCCGGGCTCTATTCGCATGCTCCCTGGCACGGAGCATGGTGGAAAAGTTTGTAGGTATTGTTACAGTAGGCGAAGACTCCCTTGTGCGAAGGGGGAGTCTCGTTTCAGGTTGTGGGCAGAGTGTGCGTTGTAACGTCATGGCGCACGGCAACGTCACGCCGATGCTGGATACAAAGGGAAGCCGGGAATTTTGAACAGCGGCGTGTGGTGTTAGCTTCCTCAAAATGTCGGCTCCTGCTGAATCAGATTCTGCCTGCAAGTCTCTGGATGTCGCCTCCTCTCCTGTCTTGGGCAGATTTTGGTGGGGTAATGGTTTCCCTTAATATCCACCTCGGGTGCCTGGTGCTGGTGGCAATATTTTTATTGAAATTTGGATACTACTTATTTCCAAAATTTTGGTTATTTTTAAGGTAGCGAGACCTCCACCTCCAAGGCACCTGGGCATATTCGAGCCGCAAGAAGTGTGCCATCTGCAGGAAGTCATTTTGTTCTAAGACAAAAAAGTCACTATGCTCAAAATGTACTGAAAAAATAGTGATTGAAGAATCTCCCTCATTCTTGGACTCCATGAGGAGTATGATTAGGGAAGAGGTCAATGCCGCAGTGGAGTCTAGCTGTCACGCTAGCCACACCAAGCGTAAGCATAAGAGGGAAGGGAAAAGACCAAACAAGGGAAATGGTCACCGCCTGCAGGAATCCCTGAAACTAGGCCCTGGCTGACTACCAGTATGAACAGGCCTTAGTGGTAGGAGAGTTCATACACAGGAACCTAATAACAAACTGACCCTGTACAACCCTGCAGCTAGTGACAGGAGAAAGAGTAAACCTGTTCCTCCAAAAGGACGGACGAACAGGAAACTCCAGAAGGCAAAACCAAAACAGGTAGGATAAACACAATAGGGAAAATAACACTTATCTTAATGCAGATATTGCAGCAACCGAATCTCAGCCGAGATCCACACCAAACACAACAATGACAGCAGAAAGTATAAACCGCAAGGAATACTGGGAGAGGAAGGGGTAAATAGGGGAAAGATAATTACCACACCTACAACAGCTGAGGGGAAGGGGTGTGGTAAACAGCAACCAAACCAAGAGGAAAACATGTCAAATTATGTCACTTTTGAAAGTCTAGCCGAACGCCTGCAACCTGACGCAAGTATGTTCGTGACACTAGGTTACCTTTATCTCCACAGGCCTCTACATCCCAAAAATCCCATAGTTCTCAGCTATTTGGCCTGATATGGATGAAGGGGGCGATTGCTTCTAGTGATTAGTCAGATTCTTCAGAGGACGGATTTGGCAGACCATTGTTTCTCCCTGAAGACACTTAGAGTCTCCTGAAAACTATAAGAGCTACTATGAAGATACAAGTGCATCTCAATAAATTATAATATCAAAAAGTTGTTTTTTTTTCAGTAATCCAGTTCAAAAAGTGAAATACATATATTATATAGAGTCATTACAAACAGAGTGAACTTTTTCAAGTGTTTATTTCTGTTAATGTTGATGATTATGGCTTATAGCCAAGGAAAACCCAAAATTCATTATCTCAGAAAATTAGAATAATTAACCCAAAACACCTGCAAAGGCTTCCTAAGCCTTAAAAAAGGTCCCTTAGTCTGGTTCAGTAGGCGACACAATCATGGGGAAGACTGCTGACTTGACAGATGTCCAGAAGGCTGTCATTGACACACTCCACAAGGAGGGGAAGCCACAAAAGGTCATTGCTAAAGAAGCTGGCTGTTCACAGAGTGCTATATCAAAGCATATTAATGGAAAGTTGAGTGGAAGGAAAAAGGGTGGTAGAAAAAAGTGGACATTCAACAGGGAGAAACGCAGCCTTGATAGGATTGTTAAGAAAATGCCTTTCCTAAACTTGGGGAGATTAACAAGGAGTGGACTGCTGCTGGAGTCAGTGCTTCAAGAGCTAACACACACAGACGTATCCAGGACATGGGCTACAAGTGTCTCATTCCTTGTGTCAAGCCACTCATGACCAATAGACAACGCCAGAAGCGTCTTACCTGGGCCAAGGAGAAAAAGAACTGGACTGTTGCTCAGTGGTCAAAGGTGTTGTTCTCAGATTAAAGTAAATTTTGCATTTCATTTGGAAATCAAGGTCCCAGAGTCTGGAGGAAGAGTGGAGAGGCACCTAATCCAAGCTGCTTGAGGTCTAGTGTGAAGTTTCCACAATCAGTGATGGTTTGGGGAGTCATGTAATCTGCTGGTGTAGGTCCACTGTGTTTTATCAAGACCAAAGTCAATGCAGCCGTCTACCAGGAAATTTTAGAGCACTTCATTCCTCCCTCTGCCAACAAGCTTTTTGGAGATGGAATTTTTATTTTCCAGCAGGACTTGGCACCTGTCCACACTGACAAAAGTACCAATACCTGGTTTAATAACCACAGTATCACTGTGCTTGATTGGCCAGCAAAATCGCCTGACCTTAACCCTATGCAGATGAGCTGAAGGCTGCTATCAAAGCAACCTGGGCTTCCATAACACCTCTGCAGTGCCACAGGCTGATTGCCTCTATGCCACGCCTCATTGATGCAGTCATTCATGCAAAAGGAGCCCCAACCAAGTATTGAGTGCATTTACTGTACATACTTTTCATTTGGCCAACATTTCTGTGTTTAAAAAAAAATTACAGTTGGTCTAATATAATATTTAAATTTTCTGAGATAATGACTTTTGGGTTTTCCTTGGCTGTAAACCATAATCATCAACATTAACAGAAATAAACACTTACATAGTAACATAGTTAAGTTTATAAGGCCAAAAAAAGACATCTGTCCATCCAGTTCGGCCTGTTTTCCTACAAGTTGATCCAGAGGAAGGCAAAAAACCTGTGAGGTAGAAGCCAATTTTCCCCACTTTAGGGAAAAAAATTCCTCCCCGACTCCAATCAGGCAATCAGAATTACTCCCTGGATCAACGACCCATCTGTAGTAACTATAACCTGTAATATTATTACACTCCAGAAATACATCCAGGCCTCTCTTGAACTCCTTTAGTGAACTTACCATCACCACTTCCTCAGGCAGAGAGTTCCATAGTCTCACTGCTCTTACCGTAAAGAATCCTCTTCTATGTTTGTGCACAAACCTTCTTTCCTCCAGACGCAGAGGATGTCCCCTCGTCACAGTCACAGTCCTGGGGATAAATAGATCATGGAAGAGATCTCTGTACTGACCTCTGATATATTTATACATAGTTATTAGATCTCCCCTCAGTCGTCTTTTTTCTAAAGTGAATAAGCCTAATTTTGATAATCTTTCTGGGTACTGTAGTCCACCCAGTCCAGTTATTACTTTAGTTGCCCTCCTCTGAACCCTCTCCAGCTCTGCTATGTCTGCCTTGTTCACAGGCGCCCAGAACTATACACAGTACTCCATGTGTGGTCTGACTAGTGATTTGTAAAGTGGCAGGACTATGTTCTCATCACGGGCATCTATGCCTCTTTTGATGCAATCCATTATCTTATTGGCCTTGGCAGCAGCTGTCTGACACTGGTTTCTACAGCTTAGTTTGCTGTTCACTAAAATTCCTAGGTCCTTTTCCATGTCAGAGTCACCCAATATTTTACCATTTAGTATGTACTGGTGACTTGCATTATTCCTTCCCATATGCATAACCTTACATTTGTCAGTGTTAAACCTCATCTGCCACTTCTCTGCCCAAGCCTCCAGTCTATCCAGATCCATCTGTAGCAGTGTACTTTACACAGTTTAGTGTCATCTGCAAAAATTGACATTTTACTGTGCAAGCCTTCTACAAGATCATTAATAAATATATTGAAGAGAATAGGGCCCAATACTGACCCCTGTGGTGCCCCACTAGTGAGGTACTCCAAGATAGCATCTCTTAGAAATCCCTCAGACAGTTTACCCACGACAGATGTTAAACTTACCGGCCTATAGTTCCCGGGCTCTGTTTTTGGACCGTTTTTTAATATTGGCACTACATTTGCTATGCGCCAATCCTGTGGAACACTCCCTGCCTGTCCTTAAATATCAGAAATAAGGGTCTGGCGATGACATTACTTAATTCTCTTAGGATACGGTGGTGTATGCCATCCGGTCCTGGCGATTTGTCTATTTTAATCTTTTTAAGACGCAGCTCTACTTCTTCCTGGGTCAGACAGGGCATTTTTAATGGGGAATTTACTTTTATATTCTGCATTTCATCTGACAGTTTATTTTTCTCAGTGAATACAGTGGAGAAAAAGATATTTAGTAACTTTGCTTTCTCCTCATCACTCTCTGAAACTCCCCCCTCATTACTCTGTAAGTACCTCTGTTTGTAATGAGTCTATATAATATATGGGTTTCACTTTTTAAACTGAATTACTGAAAAAACAACTTTTTGATGATATTCTAATTTATTGAGATGCACTTGTACTATGGAAAGCTTCTCTATTCAGGATCAGATGTTTCAGGGTCTGGGGGAAATAAGAAAATGTGTTTTCCCTATCCAGAATTCTGCAAGCCTTTCTTCTGGATTCTTGGAATGGCAACAAGAATTCCCTGGACAAAAAAAGTCTTGTTTCCGTTTTGGGTAAAGCACTCCCTATCCTGGTGTAAAATAAAAGAAAATCTCCAGACTGGAGTCTTCTGGCATCAAGAAGATCAGCTAGTGGTTACTACAGACGCCAGCAGTCAAGGTTGGGGAGGCCACGCAGGAGACTTAGTGGTTCAAGGCTTCTGGAATGATTCTATGTCTAATGCTTCTTCAAATCTAAGAGAGCTCAGGGCGGTTCATGAAGTCCTTCTGGCACTACACGAATGCAGTTCCCTCGGTCATGTAAAAGTCCTCTCGGACAATACTACAACAGTTGCCTATTTAAACAGACAAGGGGGTACCCGAAGCAAATCTGCCGCTGTGGCAAGAGAAAATTTTCTTCGGGCAGGGAAACACCTATTTTCCAACAGCAGTACACCTGAAGGGAAGCAGCAATCAAGTGGCCTATTTCCTCAGCAGACAGACTCTAAAAGGTGTTCAGAGCCCATTCTCCAAATGCAGATTATGGAAAGATGGGGCATTCCAGTAATGGATTTGTTCGAAAATCGGACCAACAGGAAGGTGGAAAAATTTTGCTCCTCAGGATCATCCAGACATATTAGATGCCCTGTCGTGCCCTTGGCCAAAAGGGCTTCTATATGCATTTCCTCCTTTCAGCCTGATCCCAAGGACCCTGAAGATGGCAGAAGAGCATGCGCAAGTAATCATGATTGCTCCCTTTTGACCAAAAAGGGCCTGGTTTCCTATTCTGCTCAGCCTGTCATCCGGGATGTCTTGGACCCTTCCAGTGTTTCCAGGCCTCTTACAGCAAGGTCCAGTACCCCACCCGGGGGTCTCTCACTTGCGATTGATGGCTAGGAGATTGAAAGGTTAAACCTCAAAAAGAAGGGCCTCTTTGACCCAGTAATCTCCACTTTACTGAAAAGTAGGAAAGTTATAACTTCTAAAATCTACCTTAGAACATGGAAGGCCTTCCTCTTGTTTGCTGGTAGCAGGATGCAACAGGAATCTCTTGGAAACATCCCTATTATTATGGATTTCCTGCAAGCAGGGTTGGACAAGGGGCTCAAACCTTCTACTCTAAAAGTTTAGAAGTCGGCATTGGGGGCTTTTCTGGACATTAAGCTATTGAATCATCCCCTAATCAGATGGTTTAATAAAGGAGCAATCAGAAATTCCCCTTCCATCCGTTCTACCATCCATCCCTGGTATTTGAACTTAATCCTTACAGTTCTGATGAATCCACCTTTCAAGCCTACTGAAGATATTTCTCTAAGGCTCCGGACTCTAAAGACTACCTTCCTTCTTGCCATAACAACGGCCATAAGGGTTGGGGAAATCTGGGACTTCTCTTGCCCTCCTCCTTATCTTAGGATTCTGGATGACCGGATAATCTTGAAGCATTACACATCCTTCCTCCCGAAGGTAGTGTTGAGATTTCACTGTAATCTGGAAGTCGCCTTACCATCCTTCTGCCCCTCACCTTCAACAGATCTGGAAAGAAGATTCCATAACTTGGATGTAAGACGGTGTGTGCTGTCTTACCTGGAAGTTTCTGAGCAGTTTCAGAATTCGGACCATCTTCTTCTTCAATTCCAGGGACCTAATAAAGGTCGAGCAGCCAGGAAATCTATCATTGCTAGATGGATAAGGGACACAATTTCTCTTTGCTATGTCCAAAAGAATTTAGATCCTCCAAGGGGTCCTCCAGCTCTCAACGAGAGCTGTGTCAGCTTCCTGGGCTGAGTCTGCTGATATCTCAATAGAACAAATCTGCAAGGCGGCTGCTTGGGCGAATCCAATGACTTTCTTTAATCACTATAAATTAGATGTGGCCCATAACCAGGACCTCTCCTTTGGGCGCAGAATTCTTTCTTTCTCTATGCTTTTCTTTTGGTTTAGCTAGGGGTTATCTAGGATTGCTGCACAACGATGCACACGTCCATATAGTGTATGAGACCTGCCTGTCATACTGATGCAAAGTAACTGTTTCACTACCAGAAAGGATTATCTATGCATGTTGCTGCAATGCAAAGTGATTTACTCTGAGATACACTCTTCCTGCAGGCCGGGATATAGCTGATTTTACATGCTTCATGACAAATTAATTCGGGACTAAACAAATTTCTTGAAAAAATTCAGCGAAGCGTCCGAATTTAATTTTTTAAAACTTTCCTCATCTCTAATCATCATGCATCAATATGGGAAGGTATTTGTGTATGTCAGGATCACCGACTTAGATTCATGATGTGAGCCTGCAGGGTCACATTGGATATCCCTCTGTCACTTCTCCACATCCAAAACTAACCAATTTTAGCTGCCACCACTCATCATATCAGGCTGACAAGACACCTTGCATTACATAACGCCCAAGTACACGTTACAACTTACTGTACAAGCTAGCATTCAGAGGTTAATACATCTATATAGGTAACACTTCTTCTAAGGTCATGGAATCATTAGAACACAAGAAGGCTCATATTAAAGGGAAGTGTTAATATCAAAAAGGACAGTGTGTACAAACATATAATGTGAAATAACATAATATGTATAATAAAAGAGATAAAAACAGAACTTAATACATTATGCGACAGATAATGTCACGAGTGGGCTTGCGTCTGGTATCAGACGTTCTGCGCGGCTTTCAAAAGTGACATAATTTGACATGTTTTCCCCTTGGTTTGGTTGCTGTTTACTACACCCCTTCCCCTCAGCTGTTGTAGGTGTGGTAATTATCTTTCCTCTATTTATTCCTTTATTTCCCAGTATTCACTGCGGTTTATACTTTCTGCTGACTTAGTTGTTTGGAGCTGTTCTTGGCTGAGATCCAGTTGCTGCTATTTCTGGATAAAGATAAGTGTCATTTTCCCTTTTGTGTTTATCCGACGTTTGGAGTCTCCTATTCATCCGTCCTGTTGGAGGAACGGGTTGACTCCTTCCCCATCACTAACTGCAGGGTTGTACAGGGTCAGTTAGTAATTAGGTTCCTGTGTATGAACTCTCCTACCACTAAGGCCTGTTCATACTGGTAGTCAGCCAGGGCCTAGTCTCAGGGATTCCTGCAGGAGGTGACCATTTCTCTTCTCTGGTCTGTTCACTTCCCTCTTACGCTTGGTGTGCCTATACCCTCCACACCAGAGCGTGACAGATAAGTCTGGTATGGTAATGACCTTTTACAACACAGTGTTTACGACATGTGCTGCACTCCAGGGCTAATGTCCAGCACATTTGCGTACCAAACATGACGAAGGTAATGGCAAGATGGCTGGAGTTATTTAATTGCTCCCTGTTACTGAACTGGGATCGATTTGATTTTGATACTGTAGAAGCATATACATGGCCTCTCAGGAGGAAGCACATGACTAGAGATGAGCGAGCACTAAAATGCTCGGGTGCTCGTTATTCGAGTCGAACTTTTCCTGATGCTCGGGTGCTCGTTTCGAATAACGAACCCCATTGAAGTCAATGGCAGACTCGAGCATTTTTTGCAGGGGACCAAGGCTCTGCCTAGGGAAGGCTGGGTAAAAACCTGGAAACCTCAGAAAATGATGGAAACACCACGGAAATGGACAGGAAACAGCAGGGGTAGCATGCATGGATGCCTCTGAGGCTGCCTAATCCCACCATTACCCCAAATTCTCAGGCAACAGCCTGGTGGTTACCCTCATGGCAATTGTGCTCACCCAGACCAAGAAAGGCGAGGCACATGCCCATCACATGTTAGGGAAGCACCCAACTAGGTGCAACGAAGGTCCATCACCGCCAATTTTCAGGGACACGGTAATGGTGACCCACTTAAAAATGCTGCCTGACAACTTGCCGGTGAACCCCTGATTGTCTATCTTTCAATAAGATTGCAGTGTAAAGCATGGTGGTGAGCCTCAGTAATAGGATTGCAGTGTAAAGCATGGTGGTGAGCCTCAGTATGACTTTTTGGATGGCGATTGCATGTGGTCACGTACTCCCTGGAACCCCATAGTCACCCCTTCTCTGATGTGCTACCCCAGAATATTCTCTGCCCCAATTCGCAAGACCTTTTGCAGTCTCCGTGTGCTGACAGTGGGGATTTACCAGTGTTGTCTGAGGAGGTGGTGGACAATGGCGAGACACAGGTGTCGGGGGGTGAGGTAGTTGTATGGGAAGCAAGTTACAGTGGGGACTCCTTGGGGGACTTTCTCATGATGGGACAGATTCAATTATGTTTAGAAAGGCTGATGGGCTTCCGTCAGCACTGTGTGTATAGAACCCCATGGCCTTTCATAAAAATAGTCTGGCGGATGACCCCAAGGCAATTTTCAGGGACACGGTAATGGTGACCCACTTAAAAAATGCTGCCTGACAACCTGGCGGTGAACCCCTGATTGTCTGTCTTTCAATAAGATTGCAGTGTAAAGCATGGTGGTGAGCCTCAGTAATAGGATTGCAGTGTAAAGCATGGTGGTGAGCCTCAGTATGACTTTTTGGATGGAGATTGCATGTGGTCACGTACTCCCTGCAACCCCATAGTCACCCCTTCTCTGATGTGCTACCCCAGAACATTCTCTGCCCCAATTCGCAAGACCTTTTGCAGTCTCAGTGTGCTGACAGTGGGGATTTACCAGTGTTGTCTGAGGAGGTGGTGGACAATGGCGAGACACAGGTGTCGGGGGGTGAGTTAGTTGTATGGGAAGCAAGTT
>ONZH01002232.1:0-20363 GCA_900303285.1 Rhinella marina
CAAAGCAGCGGGATGGTGAGGCTGATAATGGCGGAATCGCCGCTGACCATCTGTGGTGACTCCTCAAAGTTGCTCAACACCTGACAGATATCAGACATCCAAGTCCACTCCGCATTGTAGACTTGAGGAAGCTGACTGACCTGACTACCAGTTCTGGTGGAAGTTGACATCTGGCAGTCTACAATCGCTCTGCACTGCTGGTAAACTCTAGATAACATGTTTAATGTCGAATTCCATCTCGTGGGCAAGTCGCACAACAGTCGGTGAGCTGGCAGTTGTAGGCGTCGCTGCGCTGCCCTGAGAGTGGCAGCATCTGTGGTTGACTTGCGGAAATGCGCACAGATGCAGCGCACCTTGGTGAGCAAATCTGACAAATTGTGGTATGTCTTGAGGAACCGCTGAACTATGAGATTGAACACGTGGGCCAGGCATGGCACATGTGTCAGTCTACCGAGTTGCAGAGCCGCCACCAGGTTACGCCCGTTGTCACACACAACCATACCTGGCTTGAGGTTCAGCGGTGCCAGCCACAGATCGGTCTGCGCTGTGACGCCCTGTAACAGCTCTTGGGCGGTGTGCCTTTTGTCACCTAAGCTCAGCAGTTTGAGCACCACCTGCTGTCGCTTACCCACGGCACTGCTGCTGCGCCTAGAGCTACCGACTGAAGGCGCCGTGCCCACGGATGGTAATTCGGAGGAGGAGGAGGAGGGGTTGGAGGAAGAGGCATAGTACATCTGAGAAACCATGACTGAGGTAGGCCCCGCAATCCTCGGGTGTGGGCAGTACATGAGCGGCCCCAGGGTCAAACTCAGTCCCAGCCTCCACCAAGTTAACCTAATGTGCCGTCAGTGAGATATAGTGTCCCTGCCTGGCAGCACTTGTCCACGTGTCCGTGGTTAGGTGGACCTTATCACTAACCGCGTTGGTCAGGGCATGGATGATGTTCTCTGACACGTGCTGGTGTAGGGCTGGGATGGCACATCGCGAAAAATAGTGGCCCGCTGGGGACCAAGTACCAAGGGACAGCCACCGCCATCAGGTTGCGGAAAGCCTCAGTCTCTACCAGTCTATAGTGCAGCATCTCCAGGCTCAACAATTTGGAGATGTGGACGTTTAGGGCTTGTGCATGTGGTTGGCTGGAATTGTATTTGCGCTTGCGCTCAAATGTCTGCTGCAAAGAAAGCTGAATGCTGGGCTGGGACACATTGGTGGAGGTTGTGGAGGATCGTGGAGGTGAAGGGGTGGTTGTAGGGCGGGAAGCGCTTGTGCCGGGGTCCTGGGTGGGGGGTTTGACTCGCCGAGCCAGCATGTGACATAGGGGAAGGGGCAGTGGTGTGACCCGCAGGAGGTGAACGGCCTTGGTTCCACTGAGTCGGGTGTTTAGCACTTATATGCCTGCGCATGCTGGTAGTGGTTAGGCTGGTAGTGGTGGCTCCCCTGCTGATCCTGGTGTGGCACAGGTTGCACACCACAGTCCATCGGTCATCCTCACTTTCTTTAAAAAACCTCCAGACTTGTGAACATCTAGGCCTCAGCACGGGAGCTTGACTCCGTGAAACAGTTGCTGACCTACCTGCTCTGGCCCTGCTTCTCCCTCTAGCCACCCCACTGCCTCTTCCAACCTGTTCTGGTGCTGCACTTGCATTCCCCTCAGAAGCACTGTCTTGAGTTGGATTACCAACCCAGCTCGGGTCAGTCACCTCATCATCCACCAGCTCTTCCTCCGATTCCTCACTCTGCTCCCACCTCCGACTTACTGCCCTGACAACAACGTCACTGTCTGACAACCGTGTCTCATCATCAGCATCATTATGATCCGACACCTCTTCACGCACTACTTGCACTAAGTCCACACTCTCATCACCCACAGACTGTGAAAGTTCTAAATTTTGGGCATCGGGACAGAGCAACTGCTCAGGTTGCTGTTGAGCATTGGTTTGTGTCTCTGGGTAGGGTCCTGAAAAGAGTTCCTGTGAGTATGCCTGATCTGAATCCATACTTTCTGTGGGGGGGGCAGGCTGGGGGGAAGGAGGTTGAGCTGAAGGAGACAGAGGTCTACTCCCTTGGCTAGCGTGGGTGGACTTCGTGGAAGATTGGGTGGTGGATAAATTACTGTACGCATTGTCCGCTATCCACGTCATCACCTGTTCGCACTGTTGTGGTTTCAATAGTGGTGTACCACGTGAACCAGTAAGTTGCGAGATGAAGCTATGGAGCGAAACATTGTGGCGTTCCACTGCTCCCTCATCAACATGTACTGTGTCAACCTGCCCAGGACCATGGCCTCTGCCCCCTACACTACTTGAACGCCCACGTCCACGCCCTCGTCCTCGACCCTTAGCCCTTGGGTTCAACATTTTGTTTGTTCACTGCACTGTATGATATATAACTGAGAGAAAAAATGTACTCTTTAGACGGCGGCTATTGTACCGCAAGCCACTCAATTTTTCACTGCAATGTATGATATATAACTGAGAGGAAAAACGTATATTTTCTACACTCCGGCTAGTGTGCAGCACACGACAGAATTTTGCACTGCACTGTATAATATATAACTGAGAGGAAGAACTTATATTTTCTACACTCTGGCTAGTGTGCAGCACACGACACAATTTCACACTGCACTGTAGTATATATGACTGAGAGGAAAAACGTAGTCTTTAGACGGTGGCTATTGCACCGCAAACCACTCAATTTTTCACTGCACGGTATAATATATAACTAAGAGGAAAAACGTATATTTTATACACTCCGGCTAGTGTGCTGCACACAACAGAATTTTTCAATGCACTGTATAATATATAACTGAGAGGAAAAAATTATATTTTCTACACTCCGGCTAGTGTGCAGCACACGACAGAATTTTTCACTGCACTGTATAATATATAACTGAGAGGAAAAAATTATATTTTCTATTTTCTACACTCCGATTAGTGTGCAGCACAGGACAGAATTTTTCACTGCACTGTATAATAAATAACTGAGAGGAAAAAATTATATTTTCTACACTCCGGCTAGTGTGCAGCACACAACAGAATTTTTCACTGCACTGTATAATATATAACTGAGAGGAAAATAATTATATTTTCTATTTTCTACACTCCGGCTAGTTTGCAGCACACAACAGAATTTTTCACTGCACTGTATAATATATAATTGAGAGGAAAAAATTATATTTTCTATTTTCTACACTCCGGCTAGTGTGCAGCACATGACAGAATTTTTCACTGCACTGTATAATATATAACTGAGAGGAAAAAATTATATTTTCTACACTCCGGCTAGTGTGCAGCACACGACAGAATTTTTCACTGCACTGTATAATATATAACTGAGAGGAAACAATTATATTTTCCACACTCCGGCTAGTGTGCAGCACACGACAGAATTTTTCACTAAACTGTATAATATATAACTGAGAGGAAAAAATTATATTTTCTACACTCCGGCTAGTGTGCAGCACACGACAGAATTTTTCACTGCACTGCATAATATATAACTGAGAGGAAAAAATTATATTTTCTATTTTCTACACTCCGATTAGTGTGCAGCACAGGACAGAATTTTTCACTGCACTGTATAATATATAACTGAGAGGAAAAAAATATATTTTCTACACTCCGGCTAGTGTGCAGCACACAACAGAATTTTTCACTGCACTGTATAATATATAATTGAGAGGAAAAAATTATATTTTCTATTTTCTACACTCCGGCTAGTGTGCAGCACACAACAGAATTTTTCAATGCACTGTATAATATATAACTGAGAGGAAAAAATTATATTTTCTATTTTCTACACTCCGGCTAGTGTGCAGCACAGGACAGAATTTTTCACTGCACTGTATAATATATAACTGAGAGGAAAAAATTATATTTTCTACACTCCGGCTAGTGTGCAGCACACAACAGAATTTTTCACTGCACTGTATAATATATAACTGAGAGGAAAAAATTATATTTTCTATTTTCTACACTCCGGCTAGTGTGCAGCACACAACAGAATTTTTCACTGCACTGTATAATATATAATTGAGAGGAAAAAATTATATTTTCTATTTTCTACACTCCGGCTAGTGTGCAGCACATGACAGAATTTTTCACTGCACTGTATAATATATAACTGAGAGGAAAAAATTATATTTTCTACACTCCGGCTAGTGTGCAGCACACGACAGAATTTTTCACTGCACTGTATAATATATAACTGAGAGGAAACATTATATTTTCCACACTCCGGCTAGTGTGCAGCACACGACAGAATTTTTTCACTAAACTGTATAATATATAACTGAGAGGAAAAAATTATATTTTATATTTTCCTACACTCCGGCTAGTGTGCAGCACACAACATAATTTTTCACTGCACTGTATAATTATATAACTGAGAGGAAAATATAATAGTTTCTATTTTCTACACTCCGGCTAGTGTGCAGCACACAACAGAATTTTTTACTGCACTGTATAATATATAACTGAGAGGAAAAAATTATATTTTCTATTTTCTACACTCCGGCTAGTGTGCAGCACATGACAGAATTTTTAACTGCACTGTATAATATATAACTGAGAGGAAAAAATTATATTTTCTACACTCCGGCTAGTGTGCAGCACACGACAGAATTTTTCACTGCACTGTATAATATATAACTGAGAGGAAACAATTATATTTTCCACACTCCGGCTAGTGTGCAGCACACGACAGAATTTTTCACTAAACTGTATAATATATAACTGAGAGGAAAAAATTATATTTTATATTTTCTACACTCCGGCTAGTGTGCAGCACACAACATAATTTTTCACTGCACTGTATAATTTATAACTGAGAGGAAAATATAATAGTTTCTATTTTCTACACTCCGGCTAGTGTGCAGCACACAACAGAATTTTTTACTGCACTGTATAATATATAACTGAGAGGAAAAAATAATATTTTCTATTTTCTACACTCCGGCTAGTGTGCAGCACACGACAGAATTTTTAACTGCACTGTATAATATATAACTGAGAGGAAAAAATTATATTTTCTACACTCCGGCTAGTGTGCAGCACACGACAGAATTTTCACCTGCACTGTATAATATATAACTGAGAGGAAAACAATATATTTTCCACACTCCGGCTAGTGTGCAGCACACGACAGAATTTTTCACTAAACTGTATAATATATAACTGAGAGGAAAAAATTATATTTTCTACACTCCGGCTAGTGTGCAGCACACAACACAATTTCGCACTGCACTGTAGTATATATGACTGAGAGGAAAAACGTAGTCTTTAGACGGCGGCTATTGCACCGCAAACCACTCAATTTTTCACTACACTGTAGGATATATAAAAAAACGTATTCCCTAGACTGAGGCTACTGTACAGCACACTACATAATTGTTCACTGGACTGTAGTGTATAGAAATGAGAGAAAAAACGTATTTACTACACTGACTCTACTGTACAGTACACTACATAATTGTTCACTGGACTGTAGTGTATAGAAATGAGAGAAAAAAGTATTCCGTAGACTGACGCTACTGTACAGTGCACTACATGATTGTTCACTGGCTTGTAGTGTATAGAAATGACAGAAAAACGCATTCCCTAGACTGACGCTACTGTACTGTACACTACATAATTGTTCACTGGACTGTAGTGTATAGAAATGAGAAAAAAAATGTATTCCCTAGACTGCACTACAGATCTCAGCAAGCCAAGGTACAGCAGCAGCAAAAATGAGTACTGAGAGGACTTTGGGCAATTTCTTTTGGGTCTGTGTGGACCACGTGCTGTCCCTTCTGCCACCAGTCACTGTGTACAGTGTGCAGGCAAAATGGCGGTAGCTGCATTACAATTCCCAGCCAGCAGCCAGGAGGAGACCAAAAAAGGTGCTTGTAGCCCTTAGAAGGGCTGTTGGGTTCTTTGTGGGTGATTCCTGCCTAACCAACATCTAAATTCAGGCCCTAACACTCTCCCTGACAGACAGCAGCTCTATCCCTAATCTCATGCAGACGGCGTATGACGCGAGCAGCGCGGGACCAGATTCTTATATTCCCAGGTCATCTGATCTGGCCAGCCAATCCCTGCTATCGACTTGTAGGGGCCCCACGTGATGTTAGGAGGTACCAAAGACTCTCCTGCATGTTGATTGGCTGAAAAAAGGCGCCTAATATGCAGGAAGAGGAAGCTGCCATTTCCTCGAGGATCGCGATATGCTCGTCCGAGTATCGAGCATATGCGAATACCCTAATACTCGAACGAGCACCAAGCTCGGACGAGCATGTTCGCTCATCTCTAGTGACAATATTTTGATTATTTTACTGACAGTTCAAAAAAAATCAATAGTTAAAAATTGAGAGGAGCAAATCAGTATTAAATGAATTTACTTGTCACGTATTTCACAAAAATTCTGCTGCCAAACCAATCCAGTTTTGGTTATTCGCTTCAAACTAACCTTGCAAAATGGCTCCTGCAATATTATTTGAAATGTAGTAACTAATGAGGGAAACAGGGCAGGGAACATAAAAATGGTGGATCACAAGATATTCAGCAGGTCCCTGGCTGGCAGGCTTGCCTACAATTCTTTGCAGTCAACCTGAAAGACAATTACTAGGGAGGATATTGGCTGGTCTATCAGGCTCTATCTTAGCTCTGAAGCACAGATGTCATTGTTAGCTCAGTCACTGTCGGGATAGGACATGTCTGCCATGTCTCTGACATGCACAACAATACAACTTAGAAATACAGGCCAGACAATTTTGGGATTGCACAGACAGTGTAGGGATTATGAAGAAGATATATTTAGTTACGTAGGTAGATTGAATCACTTGGTAAAACGTCATGTTTTATCATTAGGGATAGGATAGTGGCAGTTAGCATACTCAAGGCTGAGATTGTTCATAACATTCATATCTTGTTCCCTGACCTCGTGAACTTCTGGGCATGCAGATTACAGCTGAGCTTACAATGAACAGTGGCCTGATTCAGTGTACCAGTTCTGTACTGTCTAGTCCAGCCTCTAGTGTCTTGTCCAGCCTCTGTGTCAGAGAGGCAGCTGGTACTATAAGCATGGCAGGTGACGTTGTCACCACTAAATCAGAAAATATTGTCCTCCACAAGTGCAGAAAACATATATTTGTCAAAATAAAGTAGGCATGGATCCATGAGGATTTTCACACACCTTTGGCTGAGGCCAATGAATAGATATACCATTGCTAACTAAGGCTAATTTTTGCCTGTCCAATTATGCCACTGCTGCTGTCTGCATGTTCATCATGTTCCAAACAATATTGCTGCTTCTGCTGATTCCACCCTAGCTGCTACTCCACTTACTTCTATTACTACAACTAGAGATGTGTAGTAGCGAATATAAGCTGAAAAAAATGGAATTTGATCGGAATTTCAGGAGTTATTTGATTTGCGAATCTAAATTTCCTGACGTTTTGTGGTAATGAATCACATTTTTTTCCTAAAATGGCTGTTGCACGTGTTAGGACATGGAACAAAGAGCTCTGTGAACGAGAGATCACCCACAATGCCATGCATGCAGGCAATCAGCAGCAAGTCAGCCCTATGATGTCATAGCCCTATAAATAGCCTCAGCCATCTTGGATTCTGCTATTCTCCAATGAACTTAGTGCAGGGAGAGACGTTAGCAGGCACTAGAGAAAGTGGTAGAGAGTGATGGTCAAACTTATATATCGATCAATAGAAGTGTAGGGAAAGGTTAGGGAGGAAAGTATTGAAGTAGAACATGGTTAAATAGGGGTGTTTAGAGCCTAGGTAATAGGAACAATCCTATTACACCTTGGTGCACTGACTGGGGTTCAAAATTGCCATGATACAGCTGCTCATTTCAGGTTTGCAATAGATCATACCTCTGTAATTCCAACTATTGGGGTCTTATTAGCCCTTGTGTGCCACAGTTACATGTAGTACAGCCTTTTTTTGTTGTGTATTAGTGGTGGAAAAAAAAAAGAAAGGGCTTATTAGCTGTTGTGTGGTTAAGTGGGGAAAGTACAGCCCTTTTTGGCAGCCCTTTGTGGTATTAGTGGCAAAAAAAGTTTTATTAAGCTTATAGCGTCACAGTTACATGTAGTAAAGCCTTTTTTGTTGTCCATTAGTGGAGGAAAAAAAGAAAGGGCTTATTAGCCATTGTGTGGTGAAGCCCTTTGTAGTGTGTTCTAGTGGCAAAAAAAGTATTATTCGGTGTATAGCATGGCAGTTACATGTACTGAAGCCTTTTTTTAATTCCAAAAAGTATTTATTGAGTTGATTGCAAACATGGAGAAATCGTAAATGCAGTACAAAAATGCACACATTAGGCAAACAAGTTTCTCCTATGGGTACATTCGCGTATAGAATACAATGTATATGGAAATCTATTGTATGAACGAAACAATTATATAACAATAGAAGATTTGTCATGAAACATGAGTTGTCTGATTCTGTCACAACTATATCTGAAAGAAACGGTTTTTGGGACTCCTCCGGTCAAGGGTAAGAAGGGAAAGAGAGGGGGGTAGGGATATATGAAATGGTCCCCCACAGTTTAATTTATCCAGTTAGAGAGATAAGTAATATTGTAAGTTAGGAGAATTGGAGCAGTTTAGCCAGGAGTTCCACACTTGCGAATAACGTTCCCTTGTATCATTTAGTGTAGCATTTAGTTTCTCATACAGTGCAATAGTATTAACTCTATGAATAACTGCTGACACCGAGAGAGAGGGTGTACGCCATCTAGAAGCTATATGAATCCTGGCTGACATCAGAATAAATTGCAGAAGTTTATATTCTGTATAGTTGAATGCCGGTGGTTTAAGGCCTAAGAGATAAACAGGTGCTGACAGGGGAAGATCATTCCCGAATACTTCATACAACCCTCTTTTAATATTAGTCCAGAATCTACGAACCACCGGGCAGGTCCACCAAATATGAAGGGTGTTTCCTATGGTCTGGCAACCTCTGAAGCAGAAGGGGGAAACTGTTGGATGAATAGCATGTAGTCTAGAGGGGATGAAATAAACCCTATGAAGAACCTTCAAGGAGGTTTCCATCAAGGTGACCTGCCAGCTCCCTTTACTAATCATAGTACAGCAATCAAACCATTGTTTCGTGGTAAGAGTCTCTACCAAATCGACCTCCCATCCATGCATGAATGCTAATTTGGCATTGGGGGGTGATGCGTTTAGTATAGAGTAAATAGAAGAGAGTGAGCCCTTCTCTAAAGCTCTGTATTTTCAGAGTCTTTCAAATAGCGTGTAGACTATCATATTAGTGGCTGGGATCTGGGACGTTAGGAAATGGAAGACCTGAGAGACTCTAAAGAGTTCAGAGGGCGGGGGAGAAAAAGTAGATATAAATTATGCCCTGGACATGAGCTGAGAGCGGAGTAAAAAATCACCAACACAGCGCAGTCTGGTATGTTTCTACCAAATGAATACAGTTGGTGATAAGCCAGGTGGAAATAGGGGGTTTCTGAAAAGTGGGAGCAAGGGAGAGATAGGACTTTGTAATTTATATTTGAACCTAACCTTCCTCCAAAGTTGTAACATAAGGTAAGGAATTTTTGCAGCTGGATCAATTGTCCCCAAAGGGATGTCAGGTGACCATATTAGTGCTAACGGAGATGCAGGTTGTAGTAAATCGGACTAAGATGACCCATTGTGGGAGGCTAGAAAGAGCATTAAACAAGACTAATTGTGACAGTCTAGCTGCAACATAGTATTTGTAAAGGTGTAGGACTGAAAGTCCACCTACGCTCTTATGCAGGTGCATTATATGTCTAGCTATCCGTGGTCTCTTATAGGCCCATATAAAGCGGAAGATTTCTGTCTGTAGAGTCCACAGAGCAGAACCTGTGATTGGTGTAGGAAGAGATCGAAATAGATACAATATTCTTGGCAATGTAACCATTTTGACTGTATGTATTCTACCTAACCATGATAGAGTAGGGTAGTTCCAGTGGAGCAGATCTTGAAGGAGCGTAGGAATGAGGCGAGCGTAATTCCATTTAAAAGGTTTTAGGTAGATTGACCCATAAATAAGGGAGGTAATGATCCCTATGCGCAAATCCAAAATTAAGAGAGATTAGCTCCCTAACCTGCTGTGGTACGTTATAATGTAAGATCTCAGATTTTTTAGCATTGATCAGAAGGCCAGAAAAGCGACCAAATGTACTCAAACAGTCCATTAAGTTGGGTATAGTAGTCAGGGGGCACGTGACAGTAAGGAGCATATCGTCAGCGAAGAGGCTCACTTTATACTCGCGTGTGCCAATCTGTACCCCATATATATTTGGATTGGTGCGGATCATAATGGCCAATGGTTCAATGGCTAAGGCAAACAGGGCAGGGGAGAGGGGGCAACCTTGAGGGGTTACCTCGGTTAATATGAATGGGAATGGGGCTATTAGTGGGTAATTTAAGAAAAGCTGTGGGGGTCATATAAAGAGTTTGTATAGCACATAAAAATGCTCCCGATATACCCATAGCAGACATGACCTAATAAAGATAAGTCCAAGAGAGGCTGTCAAAAGCCTTTTCAATATCTAGGGCCAATAAGGAGAAAGGTCTCGACTTCGTATTTGCCGATTGGATAATATTACAGACCTTCCTGACATTGTCCGGAGCCTGTCTACCTGGTCATAGTGGATCAGGATAGGGAGGTAATGGTTAAGGCGCTTAGGTAAGATAGAGGTAAATATCTTAAGGTCTACATTAAGGAGGGAGATAGGGCGATAACTTGTGGGACATAGAGGACCTTTATTGGGCTTAGGAATGAACGTGATCAACGCAGTAAGCATGTCAGGGGGTAATGTAGCACTATGAAGGATATAATTACATAGGCTCTTAAGGTGGGGGATTAATATATCTTTAAATTTCTTAAAATATGAAGCAGAGAACCCATCTGGACCTGGCGATTTTCCCAATTTAAGAGACGCTATAGCTAAGTCTAATTCCTCATCCGTAACATCATGATTAAGATTTTCCCTAGCAGACGAGGGCAGAGTAGGGATAGGTAGGGTGGAGAGAAAAGAAGCAGTGTCCTCCATGGGTGGATCAGAGGGCGGTGAGTATAGTTTTTGATAAAAAGTATGAAATTGCTGATATATCGTAGCCGGATTAGAAGTAACCCGGCCTCCCATATCTTTAAGTTGATAGATATTGTTAAAGCGTTGCCTGGCCCTAAGTTTAGCCGCTAACATTTTATCAGGTTTGTTGGCTAGCTTATAAAACTTCGCTTGTGTCCATCTCAAGGCCTTTTCAGTACGGTGTAGTAGGATTGCATCAAGCTGGAGTTTCGTATCTTTAATGGTTTTGGTGAGGTAAAGAGAGGGCCATCTCTGATTAGCCAATTCCAGATGAAACAGTTTACATTCCAAGTCGGACTGGACTTTAGAGTGCTCCTTCTTCAACCTAGACGCCTCCGCCATGACTACCCCTCTGATGACAGCCTTATGTGCAGCCAAGGTAACTGCAGGTGTAATATCTAAGGATACATTAATAGTAAAGTAGTCTTTAAGAGCTGTAGCTATATGGTCAACAACAGAAGGATCAGTAAGTAATGACTCATTTAGTCTCCAAGTAAAGGGGCTTCTAGACGGGGAGTCCAGGTTGAATTCTGCCAGCACCAAGTCATGGTCCGACCATACGCAAGGGACATGTCTGGCATACAAAAGATGTAAGAGGAGCCACGTGGAAGCTAGAATCCAGTCAATCCTAGTGTAATGATGATGTATGGGGGAGAAGTAAGTATACCCCCTTTGGGATCCATTATGTTCTCTCCAACAGTCAGCTATGCCCAATTCCTGCATAACCTTCCAAATAGAGTTCTTTGATTTGGAGGGCAATTTATCCGCCATGGGGGAAGACCTATCTTGTCGAGCATTAAATGTCATATTGAAATCTCCACACCAGATAAGTGATAAGGGGTGGTATTGTTCCAGCAATCTCCTCAAGGTGCAAAAGAAGGAGGCAGGCTGACTGTTGGGAGCATATGAGTTAATCAAACACATAGCGGTGTTATACAGAGAACCCACTACTATAATATATCTACCTTCAGGATCTATAGTAGTAGACTCAATTTGAAAGGGTAGGGAGTTTCTAACAAAAATAGCTATGCCTCTGCTTTTGGATGGGAATGGTGCAGACGACAACAAGGTATATCTGCTATGGAAATATTTAGGACAGGAAGTCGGAGTAAAATGTGATTCCTGAATACATATGATATCAGGTTTGAGCCTATCATATTGTAGAAAGGCTTTACGTCTTTTTTGAGGAGAGTTAAACCCCCTGACATTATGAGATATTATTCTACACATAACCAGCAAGGCAAAAATTGCTGAGACTTAATGTTGGGCGATCATGTCCAGGGCATGGTGAAAGAGAAAAGGGAAATTGACAGGTAGGATGGGAGACCGGGAGAGTCCAACAGGGACCACAAAGGACCATCATAAAAGGATCGGTAAATCGAAAAGACATACTCAGAAGAACCAGATGAACAATAACAGGGACCACGTGCCGATCCAAACATGTCGGCACCGTGTCCTGGTACGCACAAGGCGTAAGGGATACATGGAGCTCTTGCTCTGCGACAATCAGCTTACAGTATTACTGAGTAATAGAAGTTGAATCTATAATTGAAATAAAAGGGGAAGGAGGGGGAAAAAAAAAAGGGAAAAAGGGATACAAAATAGAGGAACAAGGCAGAGCATATGTGAGCTGGTAAAGGGGCGAGCGGTGCAGCGGTTGCATAGGGTTATAAAAAAATCTATCAATAAAGCGAGGTTGACCCATCAGGGCAGGCCTCAGCTTCCAGGTGCACTCCAGCGCCCGTTCCCCACCCCTAAATCTAAGGCTACCCACAAGGTCACTGGGGCGGTCAGAGAGATTCTCAGAAATGTAGATAGGCAATTCAATATAAATGGAATGGTGTATCCCCTCATCCCGATCCGCAACAGCAAGCCGGGTACAAAAGAATCACCTATCACGACCAGCAGCTATGGCTCGGAGCACGAAGCGACACCACTTCAACCACATACAAGTGGAAAAAACATGGAAACACAAAAAAGAAGGCCTCATAGCCTTGATCATGGGGGTCACCCCAATAACCAAGTATAGGGGGACTGAAAGGAACCAAACATGGTGAGCATATATGTTGCGTAGCGCACCTCCCCCCCCCAGTCAGCAACATCAGATCGGGCCCAAAAGACTCGCCTATCTTGAACCTGAAGTGCAACCTGTGGCGGGGAGAGGCACCAGCACATGCAAAGAACAGTATTGTAAACAATCAAAGAGGATGTGTTAACTCTAAGAAGTACGAATCTGATGTAACGTGCGCTATGTAGACAGTCAACGTAAACATACGATTTTGACCATTCCTCAGTTCCGTATGGTGGTGCAGCCTTATAGACAATCTACCAGGGTGTCTTCAAAGTCATGGCGGATCTCGAGAACGCCTAGAAGGTTCCGGTAGAGCAGGAGGTAGAGTACGACGTGGATGCCAGGACCTTGTAGGCCGCTGCGGTAAAGGAGCCGGAGCAGTAGGTCTGTCGAACGGAATACCCTCTCGTTGCAGAATTTCAAGACCCTCCAACAGCTCTTTAATTGCATAATCACGGTCACCAATTTTGCAGGCGACATGGATTGGAAAACCCCATCTATAGCGGATTTGGGCTCTCTGAAGGGCTACAGTGACTGGTCTCATTGATCTTCTCTTTTCCAACGTGACTGGGGCTAAATCGGCAAACAGCTGCACTAAGGAATCTACCCCTGGAAGAGCCTGTAAATTGCGTGCAGCTTGCAGAAGTTAATCACGCATTTCAGGGTAATGTAGCTTGAGTATGATGTCTCGAGGAACGTTAGGATTCCTTGGACGGCCTAGAGCCCTATGCACCCAATCCATTCTGAACAAGTTAGAGTCCGCCTGGGGCAGTAAGGCTTGAAATAGGTTGAGCACAGTAGGTTGTAAAGCAGTGATAGATTCAGGCATACCCCTGATTCTAATGTTGGCTCTCCGATTACGGTTTTCCAGGTCTTCCAGTTTGTATTCCAATGCCTCCAGCCTCTGTGTATTTCCATCCAGACGGGTATTGTCAACCTCCATAGCATCTGCTACTTCGTCTATCTTTTCCTCTAGGTCAGAGACCCTAGTACCCAGATCCTGTATTTGTTTGGTGAAGTCAGCAACCGCCTTAGATAATTCCGTACTGAAGAGCGATTTGATATTGTTGTAAAGTTCAGTAGGGTCAAAGACCGGAGCAGGAGAATCAACAGCAGGCTCAGGTTCAGATGGCAGCAGTGAACTGGCACTGCCTGTTGGCGAATTGGGTCGCTCCATGTTTGAAGGTTGTGGGGTAGGAAAAAGCTCCCGAAGGGTCTGGCAGGATAATGAGAAGCCCTGCGTCTTCTTCTTTTGTGACCTTGCAGGCATGCCTTGTTCTGGTGTGTATAGCAGATATATAATTAGATCATAAAGCAGAAAGAAAAAAAAATTAGCTGGATCATAATGCTTAGAAAGATAGAGGGTCACCGCCAGATAAACATCATGCCACGCATGGAGCTAAATGTGTCAGTAGTTGTTAGACATCACAATATCAGACATCTAGAAGCACAGGATATGAGCAGGCTTGGTTGAGGGCTAGAATTCAGTGTCCCGGTGGACTCTCAACGATGCACACCAGGGAGAACAAAGAAATAGCTGTGGCCCTCCAATATGGCTGCCGGAACCACGAGGTTGTGCAGGGTCAAGAGGCAGAACTTTTACGTATTTGCCCTTCAATTCTTCAATATACGTCCCCTTACAATGATGAGGCAACCAAGCCCCCCAGTACAATGGGAGTAGATAGAGGTTATTCTGTCTACATAGGCAAAGGGAGCACCCTGCCTACTCACCACTCCAAGCAGGACGGCCATCGCTGGAAAGGAGCTCCTATATGGTACTGTCCTGGTGATTGGGGCACAGGTGCTGGGTATCCTGAGCCCCTATTATGGGAAAGCAGACTGCCTGGAGAGCGCCGATGATTTTAGCACTGTTCCGCGCTCCGCCCGCACTTCCGGTCGGCCCGGCAGATCAGGAAAGACCGGGGCTTCAGATGGCTCGCAGGCCGCAAATTATAAATCCGGCCAAAAACGAAAATTCGCCTCTCAGGGCGTTTGTCTAAGTGCGAAGGTCCTCGATGTGGGCGAAACGAGGCGAATAGACGCTGTTGTGGCTGCAGATGGCAGCGGATGCGTCTGCTCCTCTCTGCGTCCAGGCCACACACCCCCCCCCCGAAGCCTTTTTTTGGTGTGTATTAGTGGTTAAAAGAAATAAAGGGCTTATTAGCCGTTGTGTGGTGAAGTGGGAAAATTACAGCCCTTTCTAACGTGTATTAATGGCAAAAAAAAGTTTTATTTGGCGTATAGCGCCGTAGTTACATTTAGTAAAGCCTTTATTTGGGTGTATTAGTGGAGGAAAAGAAAGAAAGGGCTTATTAGCCATTGTAAGGGGAAATGGTAAAATTACAGTCCTTTGTAGCGTGTATTAGTGGAAAAAAGAGTTATTCGGCTTATAGCGCCACAGTTACATGTACTAACACCTTTTTTGTTGTGTATTAGTGGTGGAAAAAAAGAAAGGGCTTATTAGCCGTTGAGTGGTGAAGTGGGAAAATTACAGCCCTTTGTAGCGTGTATTAGTGGCTAAAAAAGTTTTAATCGGCGTACAGTATAGCACCTCAGTTACTTGTGGTAAAGCCCTTTTTTTGGCATGTTTTAGTGGTGGGAAAAAAAAAGGCTTATTAGCCGTTGTGTGGTGAAGTGGGAAAATCACAACCCTGTTTGGTGTGTTTTAATTTCCTTTTCATTTATTTATTTGATCTAACAGTATTTTAGACAGAGAAGTGACAGGCCCTGCACAGGGGAGTGGCAGAGGCTGAAATGTTTCTGGCGCAGGCACAGCTCACAGCAGAGTAAGGGGGCGTGGCAGAAGGGGTCACTTTGAGAGGCCAGAGCTCCCAGTGTCATCTAGTCCATCAAGGAAAACACAGTAGGGATGGCACTGCTCCTTAACATGTGATCGGTCACGTGTGTTGCAAAAGTGGCGGAAATAGTCCATACATAGGGGCCACAGTGGTGCTCAATCCAATAGGTCAAACAGACATCCAAAAAATAGAGCAAGGACGGCACTCACCCATAAGGTCCATCATTTTCTTCTACTTTAAAACATCAGGGCAGCAGGGGCAAAGGACGCCACACAGGCACCCTCGAGCAGCAACGGCCGTTTCGCGTAGGTACGCTTCCTCAGGCCTTTCAGCATCATGACGCAGTCGCGTCATTCTTATGCTCCAACATGAGACAGAGCTGACATGCGCAGATGCAGCATTTCGATAATATTTCACAATGTACAATAAAAACATACAAAAACATCGCCAACAATTACTGGTATGCTTACAGAAAGGTGCTCAAATAATTTTTCTCATTCAGGCCTATAGCATTTGCTTTAATGATCCAGCTGGCCTCCTTTTTCAATAGGGCTGCATGTCTATCGCCCCCTCTGGGCAAACTGGGTACTACCTTTATCTCTGCAAATGTAAGCACCCTGGGGTCGCTACCATACCAAGCACCCTGGGGTAAGCACCATTCCACACAGCATTGGTGTGACCTCTGTCAAAGAGGTGTTAACTAGGACCAATAAAAGCCAGGACTTTATTCAATTTGTAGAAGAAGCTCTTTGCTTCATTTTAGCTAATTAGAGATGAGCAAGCACTAAAATGCTCGGGGCTCGTTATTCGAGTCGAATTTTTCCCGATGCTCGGGTGCTCGTTTCGAATAACGAACCCCATTGAAGTCAATGGGAGACTCAAGCATTTTTTGCAGGGGACCGGAGCTCTGCATAGGGAAGGTTGCGTGAAAACCTGGAAACCTCAGAAAATGATGGAAACACCACGGAAATGGACAGGAAACAGCAGGGGCAGCATGCATGGATGCCTCTGAGGCTGCCTAATCGTACCATTACGCCAAATTCTGGGCAACAGCCTGGTGGTGACCCTCAAGACAATTGTGCTGACCCAGTCCAAGATGGGCAAGGCACATGCCCATCACATGTTAGTAAAGCACCCAACTAGGTGCAACGAAGGTCCATCACCACCTGTGGGTGACACCACTGCCCATGCTGGCACTGCTGTCCTATCCTCCGCCCCAGTACACAGGCATAAGCCTGACACAGCATGGCGGTGACACCACCAAGTGACAAAGTTAGATGAGGTAGCAGGTGAGCCACCCAAAAATTTAGCCTGACACAGCATGGCAGTGAACCCAGAGTGTCCAAGTGAGACTGAGGTAGCAGGTGAAGCACTTAAAATTTTACCCTGACACGGAATGGCGGTGACGCCGCCTGCATGAGATTAGGGATAGAGCTGCTGTCTATCAGGGAGAGTGTTAGGGCCTCAATTTAGATTTTGGTTAGGCAGGAATCACCCACAAAGAACCCAACAGCCCTTCTAAGGGCTACAAGCACCTTTTTCTTTTTGGTATCCTCCTGGCTGCTGGCTGGAACTTGTAGTGCAGCTACCGCCATCTTGGCTGCACACTATTAGGGCGTGAAATTAGAATGTGGTTAGGCAGGAATCATCCACAAAGAACCCAACGGTCCTTCTAAGGGCTACAACGACCTTTTTTTTGGCCTCCTCTCGGCTGCTGGCTGGGACTTGTAGTGTAGCTACCGCCAGCTGTGCACAGCGACTGGTGGCAGAAGGGACAGCACGTGGTCCACACAGACCCAAAAGAAATTGCCCAAAGTCCTCTCAGTACTCATTTTTGCTGCTGCTGTACCTTGACTTGCTGAGATCTGTAGTGCAGTCTATGGAATACGTTTTTTCTCTCAGTTTTATATATATTACAGTCCAGTGAACAATTATGTCGTGTGCTGTACAGTACCTTCAGTCTAGGGTATACGTTTTTTCTCTCAGTTTCCTACAGTGCAGTACATAATTCTGTCATGTGCTGCACAGTAGCCGGAGTCTAGAAAATATTATTTTTTTTCTCTCATTCATATATCCTACAGTGCAGTGCAAAATTCTGTCGTGTGCTGCACACTAGCCAGAGTCTAGAAAATATACATTTTTTCTCTCATTCATATATCCTACAGTGCAGTGAAAAATTGTTTGGTGTGCGTTACACTAGCGACAGTGTAGAGAATATGTTTTTTCTCTCAGATACATTTAATACAGTCCAGTGAAAAATTTTTTTTTCTCTCATTCATATATCCTACAGTGCAGTGCAAAATTCTGTCATGTGCTGCACACTAGTCAGAGTCTAGAAAATATACATTTTTTCTCTCATTCATATATCCTACAGTGCAGTGAAAAATTGTTTGGTGTGTGGTACACTATCAGCAGTCTAGAGAATACATTTTTGGCCTCAGATATTAATTCGACAGTTTAGTGATTACACAAAATGTTGAACCCAAGGGCTAAGGGTCGAGGAAATGGGCGTCCGAGTGATGTAGGGGGGCAGAGGCCATGTTCCTGGGCAGGGTGACACAGTAACTACTGAAGAGGGAGCAGTGGAACGCCGCAGAGTATTGCTCCCTAGCTTCATCTCACAACTTACAAGGTCACGTGGTACACCACTATTGAAACCACAACAGTGCGAACAGGTGATGACGTGGATAGCGGATAATGTGTCCAGTAATTTATCCACCACCCAGTCTTCCACGCAGTCCACCCACACTAGCCAAGGGAGTAGACCTCTGGCTCCTCCAGCTCAACCTCCTTCCCCCCAGGCGGACCCCCCCCTCCCACGGAAAGTATGGATTCAGATCCGGCATACTCACAGGAACTCTTTTCAGGACCCTACCCAGAGACACAAACCAATGCTCAACATCAACCTGAGCAGTTGCTCTGTCCCGATGCCCAAAATTTAGAACTTTCACAGTCTGTGGGTGATGAGAGTGTGGACTTAGTGCAAGTAGTGCGTGAAGAGGTGTCGGATGATGATGAGACACGGTTGTCAGACATTGACGTTGTTGTCAGGACAGTAAGTCCCAGGGGGGAGCAGAGTGAGGAATCGGAGGAAGAGCAGGTGGATGATGAGGTGACTGACCCGAGCTGGGTTGGTAAGCCTAGTCAAGACAGTGCTTCTGAGGGGGAGGCAAGTGCAGCACCAGAACAAGTTGGAAGAGGCAGTGGGGTGGCCAGAGGGAGTAGCAGGGCCAGAGCAAGTAGATCAGCAACTGTTTCACGTAGTGAAGCTTCCGTGCCGAGGCCTAGATGTTCGCAGTTCTTGAGGTTCTTTAAAGAAAGTGAGGATGACCGACGGACTGTGGTGTGCAACCTGTGCCACACCAGGATCAGCAGGGAAGCCACCACTACCAGCCTAACCACTACCAGCATGCGCAGGCATATGAGTGCTAAACACACGACTCAATGGAACCAAGGCCGGATCACACCACTGCTCCTTCCCCTGTGTCACATGCTGGCTTTGCGAGTCAACCTCTCGCCCAGGACCCCGGCACGAGCGCCTCCCACCCTACAACCACCGCTTCACCTCCATGATCCTCCACATCCTACACCAATGTGTCCCAGCGCAGCCTTTAGCTGTGTTTGCATCAGACATTGGAGCCCAAGCGCAAACGCAAATACAATTCCACCCACCCACATGCACAAGCCCTAAACGTCCACATTTTCAAACTGCTGAGCCTGGAGATGCTGCGATATAGACTGGTAGAGACTGAGGCTTTCCGCGACCTGATGGCGGTGGCTGTCCCTCGGTACTTGGTCCCCCACTATTTTTCACGATCACCAGCACGTGTCAGAGAACATCATCCGTGCCCTGACCCACGCGGTTACTGAGAAGGTCCACCTAACCACAGACACGTGGACAAGTGCTGGGGGGAAGGGACACTATATCTCCCTGACGGCACATTGGGTTAACTTGGTGGAGGCTGGGACCGAGTCTGACCCTGGGGCCGCTTATGTACTGCCCACACCGAGGATTGCGGGGCCTACCTCGGTCACGGTTTCTCAGACTTATTATGCCTCTTCCTCCAACCCCTCCTCCTCCTCTTCCTACTCTCTAATACAATCTGTGAGCACGGCGCCTTCAGTCGGTAGCTCTAGGCGCTGCAGCACTGCCGTGGGTAAGTGCCAACAGGCGGCGCTGAAACTGCTGAGCTTAGGTGACAAGAGGCACACCACCCAAGAGCTGTTACAGGGCATCACGGCGCAGACCGATCTTTGGCTGGTGCCGCTGAAACTCAAACCAGGCATGGTTGTGTGTGACAATGGGCGTAACCTGGTGGCGGCTCTGCAACTCGGCAGGCTCACACATGTGCCATTATACACCAATACTATTTCCCAAAGTAACAACAACCCATATAAACACTGCATAT
>ONZH01002233.1:0-31336 GCA_900303285.1 Rhinella marina
AACTGGATCTGTTCATAACGGATGCAGACGGTTGTATTATCAGTAACGGAAGCGTTATTACTGAACCCTGCCGGATCCAGCAATAACGCTAATGTGAAAGAAGCCTAATTCCTTTCCAATCCGTTTCTGTAGACAGGTCTGCTTCAAATCCTCATCCAGAAAACTTTGTGTATTTACCCTTAGTGCATTTAAACCCATAATTAAAGTTTGTTCAAATTAAACCCTGAATCAGGAGTACTCGAGTATTTTTTCTAAAGGTCCACAGACCTTGGTCTGCAAAAATAATTTAAAAAATGTAAGGGGGACAAAACCAGTGGCACCAGTGCTCTGTGGAAAGTTTTTTTTTTCCCTAAAAATAAGCTCCGCCTCAGGGACTGAAAACAATAAACATGTTTTGTGCTATATTTTCCATTAGCAACATGAATGGGCTTCTATAACTTAGGCTACTTTCATACTAGCGTTTTATAATTCCGGTATTGAGTTACGTCACAGGGGCTCAATACCGGAATAAAACGCTTCCGTTTGGTCCCCATTCATTGTCAATGGGGACAAAACTGAACTGAAGACAACAGAGCGCTCCTAAAAGCATTCCGTTCCGTCTTCAGACCGGAGAGCAAAACGCAGCATGGCGCGGTTTGCTCTCCTTTCCAGGCATCCGCACCAAGACGGACGTCATGACCCCCCAATGAAAGTCAATGGGGACAGATCCGTTCAGTGTGATACAATGGTAAACGGATCCGTCACCTGCATACATACACACATACAGGCATACACAGACATATACACATAGACATACACAGACATATACACAGACATATACACATACAAATACACATACATACTTACATGCTCCCGGCAGGTCTCCACAGCGCAGGAGGAGCAGCGCAGGAGGGGAATTGTCCTATGTGTGTGCCGTCCTGCTCCTCCTGCGCTGTGGAGACCTGCCGGGAGCATGTAAGTATGTATGTGTATTTGTATGTGTATATAACTGTGTGTGTGTGTATATGTACTGTGTGACATGTGTGGGGAGGGAGCGCGGTTCTGGCCCCACACATGTCCCTGCGGCAGCACGGATCCGGCGGCACCCTTCACCTGCCGGATCCATGCTGCCGCTAATGTGAAAGTAGCCTTACTTAAAGGGGTATTTCCATCTCACAAATGTAGTTTGCATAGTTACATATAGCCATACCAATATTATTACTAATAGAATGTATTTATATAAAATGTACCGTTTAGAAGATTTGCCTATTTGTATATCCATTGTCCCACACACATCAGTCAGGCCGTTGCCCCTAGTTACGACCACTGCGGCCATGTAGTAGTGGTGGTCGGCTTATTCTTTGTTCAAACCCGCTCTGAGGTAACTGCTGTATTGTGAATGCACATTGTACGAGCATGCGGAGACACATCTACTTTCACATCTGCGTTTTGGACGCTACCATCCCATAATGCAATAGGCAGACTTTATAAACGGATCCTGCTCCATAGAGATGAATTGATCTTGGAACAGGATCCGTTTCTCTGCATTTTGGAAGCGCAGACAAAAATACTACAACCCTAAGATGTGTCTGCGCATGCTCATGCAATGTGCGTTCACAATACAGCAGTTACCTCAGAGCGGGTTTAAACAAGAGCAAGCCGTCCACCACTACTACATGGCTGCGGTGGTCGTAACTAGGGGCAACGGCCTGACTGATGTGTGTGGGACAATGGATATACAAATAGGAAAATCTTCTAAACGGTACATTTTATATAAATACATTCTATTAGTAAGAATATTAGTATGGCTATATCTAACTATACAAACTACGTTTGTGAGATGGGAATACCCCTTTAACTGGTAATCAGGCCTCATCCACAAGACAGGGAAATACAGGGACTGAAATACATGAGCACCTCCCCCGCCTCTCTTATCTGAGCAGTGGCTGAGTGTACAGTATGTTCACAATGGAAAGCGCCTTATCTCTATCTGTATCACACTCTATAAAGATACAGCAATAGCTTCAAAGACAGTATCACACCTAATAGAGTTAGATACACAGGTCAGCAGAAAACTCACACAAGGTAGGATTAGATACACAGTTCAGCAGAGAGTATCACCACTAATAGAATTAGATACACAGCTCAGCAGACAGTATCACACTCTATACACATACATCTAATCGCTTCATAGACAGTATCACACATGATAGGAATAGATACACAGTTCAGCAGACAGTATCACACATGATAGGATTAGATACTCAGTTTAGCAGACACTGTCACCCAGAATAGGATTAGATACACAGTTCAGCAGACAGTATCACACATGATAGGATTAGATACTCAGTTTAGCAGACACTGTCACCCAGAATAGGATTAGATACACAGTTCAGCAGACAGTATCACACAGGATAGGATTAGATACACAACTCTGCAAACTGTATCGCACATGATAGGATTAGATACACAGCTTAGCAGATGCTGTCGCCCAGAATAGGATTAGATACAGAGTTCAGCAAACAGTATCACACATGATAGGATTAGATACGCAGTTTAGCAGACACTGTCACCCAGAATAGGATAAGATACACAGTTCAGCAGACAGTATCACACATGATAGGATTAGATACACAACTTAGCAGACAGTATCACACATGATAGGATTAGATACACAACTCTGCAAACAGTATCACACATGATAGGATTAGATGCGCAGTTTAGCAGACACTGTCACCCAGAATAGGATTAGATACACAGTTCAGCAGACAGTATCACACATGATAGGATTAGATACACAACTTAGCAGGCAGTATCATACACAATAGGTTTAGATATGCAACTCTGCAGATAGTATCACACATGAAAGGATTGGATACACAACTCTGCAAACAGTATCACACATTATAGGATTAGATACACAACTCTGCAAACTGTATCACACATGATAGGATTAGATACAAAGCTCAGCAGACAGTATCAAACAAGGTGGGATTAGATACACATCTAAGCAGACAGTATCACACAAAGTAGGAATAGATACACAGCTCAGCAAACAGTGTCACACAAGGTAGGATTAGATACGCAGCTAAGCAGACAGTATCACACATGATAGGCTTAGATACACAACTCTGCAGACAGTATTACATATGATCGGATTAGATACACAACTCTTCAGACAGTATTATATGATAGGATTAGATACATAGCTCGGCAGACAGTATCACACAGGATAGGATTAGATACACGATCCTGAAGACAGTATCACATATGATAGGATTAGATACACTGGTAAGCAGACAGTATCACACATGACAGGTTTAGATCACAACTCTTCAGACAGTATCACACATGATAGGATTAGATACACAACTCTTCAGACAGTATTACACATGATATGATGAGATACACAACTCTTCATGCAGTATCACACACAATAGGCTCAGATGCACGAAACTGTAGACAGTATCACACATGACAGGATTAGATACACTGCTACGCAGACAGTATCACACATAATAGGCTTAGATACACGACTCTGTAGACAGTATTACTTAAGATAGGATTAGATACACAGTCCAGCTGACAGTAACACACAATGTTTGGATACTCTATTTAGTTTTCCTTTTTTCTCATGTGTTTGACTTTAGCACATTAAATATTCTCAATAGATCTCACCACATTTAGCTTGGTCTGCCAATAAATATCTCACATCTGAGGCCAGCAGCTCTAAACAAAAGAAAAAGCAGCTGAGCAATCAGCTAAATGTGGAGCACTCACCGCCCAGTGGTTGTGACGTGTATTGCAGTTTTTTAGAGTTTAGTTACAATCTCGCGATATCATGTTGTTTTGCTATCAGGACAAAACTGTCACCACTCTGAGTTTGGAGATAAGTTAAGTGTGGACGCATCTGTACATAAAGTGTCACCTGGAAAGAAAATATGGATTGTAGTGAGTGTACTGAACTGTGACACACAGAATGGTTCCACACTGCTGTGTGAAATGGATTTGTATCACTGAGCTAAAACAACATAAAAACAATTTTTTTTTTAATTTTTTTTTTTTTTACATATATTTTTTGTAGTTTTGTTTTTTTTGGAACGTGACGTGCAGAAACTATTGTAGACCTAACTGACACCCTACTGAAGGTGGCTATTTTGACTGCGACCCAGACAAATGTCGCACAGAGATTTTTGGAATCAAGCTATATACGTGACAGGCAGCAAAAGACTTGGTTTAATTAAGTGACGTACAGAAAGTGTCACCTGGACAGAAAATACGGATTGGAGTGAGTGTACTGAACTGTGACACACAGAATGGTTCCACGCAGCTGTGTGAAATGGATTTGTATCACTGAGCTAAAACAACTAAAAAACTATTTTTTTTAATTTTTTTTTGGGAGTTTTGTTTTTATTTTGGACCGTGACGTGCAGAAACTATCGTAGAGCTAACTGACACCCTACTGACGGTGGCTATTTAGACTGCGACCCAGACAAATGTCGCACAGAGATTTTTGGGATCAAGCTATATACGTGACAGGCAGCAAAAGACTTGGTTGTATTAAGTGACGTACAGAAAGTGTCACCTGGATAGAAAATACGGATTGGAGTGAGTGTACTGAACTGTGACAGACAGAATGGTTCCACACTGCTGTGTGAAATGGATTTGTATCACTGAGATATAACATTAAAAAAAAAAGGGGGTTATATATGGTGATAGCTGCACTACTAGTGCCAGCCAGCCAAGCCAGGAGACAAAAAAAAATGTCTTGTAGCCCTTAGAAGGGCTGTTGGGTTCTTTGTGGGTGATTCCTGCCTAACATAGAACTAAATGCAGGCCCTAACACTCTCCCTGAAACGCAGCAGCTCTATCCCTAACGACATCCAGACGGCATCTGAGCCGAGCACTGCGGCCAGTCACTAGTATATTCACGGTCACCTGATCAGGCCAGCCAACCCCTGCTATCGACATGTAAGGGCCCCACGTGATGCTGGGTGTACCGCAGAGTCTCCTGGCTTGTGATTGGCTGAGTTTATAGGCGCCAAAAATGCACGATGCGGAAGTTGCCATTTCATCGAGCATGGCGAGATACTCGTCCGAGCAGTGAGCACTTACGAGTACCCTAATACTCGAACGAGCACCAAGCTCGGACGAGTATGCTCGCTCATCTCTCTCTCTCTCTCTCTCTCTATATATATATATATATATATATATATATATATTATAATTTTTACACTTTATTAGGAAACTTTTTTTCAAACTAAATAATTCCAATTCTGATAATAGCCCCTGGTGTCATAGTCCCATACTATTTGATTCCCTGCCTTTCAATTTACTTGTGCCCTACTGCAGTATGTCCTTTTTTTAAACTAGTGCCCCAAACTGTACACAGTATTCCATTTGCAACATTGTGGCTTTATGGTGGCATTGATGACTGACAGTGCTGGAGTCCTTGGTTAGAATCCAACCAAGGGCAACATCTGCATGGAGTTTGTATGTTCATCTCATTTTCACATGGTTTTCTTCCATTACAATAACATACAGATAGGTCAATTTGGAATTTAGACTACAAGTCCCAATGGTAACAGGAGCCAACGTGCATGATGACAAGCATGTTACATTGTTGAAGAATATGTTGGTGTTATACAAATGAGTAAAATAAATAAAAATTAACAAATAAATTTAACTATGCAGGTTTCACATCTGCATCAGAGGCTCAATTCCTAAAATGGAACAGAGAAATGGAAAGAACATTGCTCATGTGAGCATTGCCTAAACCATGTAAAATATTTAATACTGGACAGTATTATGTTAAAAATGTAATTACAAAAGTTGGAGCTTGGGACAGAAAGTATCGAAGGAGGTTTTCATGAAATATATGTGCTAGGAAATAAAATAAATGTCAGTGTTATACACTCAATGGGCGAAAGGGACATGGCAGAAGACTGTTAGAAAAAATAAGATCATGGAATGCATCAAAAGGGATCAGATGCAAATAATAAGATCATATAACTCTACAATAAATCATCAAGAAATATATTAAACATTACAGGGCCAAATACTGACCATTGTGGTGGCCTACTAGTAGTGATGACACAGTCTTACTATGTTTCTTGTATATTCTATATCAGATAATGTGTGCCATAACTTCATATCTGTTATGTGTTAAATGTACAGTAATGCCCCTAGGCTACAGTAATCGTATGGCTGTATACACATTAAGGGTGCATTCACACAACCATATGTTTTTTGCGGTCTGCAAAACGTGGGTCTGCAAAACAATACGGATGAGGTCCGTGTGGCATCCTTTTTTTTTTCAGACCCACTATAACAATGCCTATTCTTGCTTGCAAAACGGACAAGAATATGACATGGTTTATCTTATTTGCATGACTACAGAAAGGACATACTCAAAAACTGCAGATTGGATGTGGATCAAAAATTTGGTCATGTGAATGGGGCCTAAATGTAATAAAACTTTGGGCAACAGAACAAAAAAAGGACTTAGATATTCTAGTTACAAGTAAGTTAAGCAGCAGTACTCAATGTCAGGCAGCAGCCTCTAAAGCAAATGAGATTTTAGGGATTATAAAAAATAATGTTATATTACTTCTTTACAAATCCATCGTGAGGCCACATGTTCAGTATTGGATATAGTTTTGAGCTCCGAAAACTATAAATTACGTGCATAAATACATGTATGGTCGATACAAATACATTGTTTATAAAAAGACCAGAAGACATTCTTTGCTTGTTTAAATTTAGACATCAATACAGAAAAGGATTATTTACAGTAAGAGTAGTCAAACTATGGAATGCCCTACCCCAGAGATGGCAATAATGTGTCAGGATTTAAAAAAGTGTTACATGTACAGTACCTTGCAAAAGTATTTGGCTCCCTGGAACTTTTCAACCTTTTGCCACATTTCAGGCTTCAAACAAAAACATATAACATTTTAAATTTTTGGTGAAGAATCAACAACAAGTGGGTCACAATTGTGAAGTGGAACGAAATTTATTGGATCATTTAAACTTTTTTTTGTAATAATAAAACTGAAAAGTGGGGCGTGCAAAATTATTCGGCCCCCTTGCATTAATACTTTGTTGCGCCACCTTTTGCTGCGATTACAGCTGCAAGTCGCTTGGGGTATGTCTCTATCAGTTTTACACATCTAGAGACTGAAATTCTTGCCCATTCTTTTTTGCAAAACAGCTCGAGCTCTTTAAAGGTTGAATGGAGAGCGTTTGTGAACAGCGGTTTTCAGCTATTTCCACATATTCTCAATTGGATTCAGGTCTGGACTTTGACTTGGCCATTCTAAGACCTGGATACATTTATTTTTGAACCATTCCATTGTAGATTTTGCTTTATGTTTGGGATCATTGTCTTGTTGGAAGATACATCTTCGTCCTAGTCTCAGGTCTTTTGCAGACTCCAATAGGTTTTCATCCAGAATGGTCCTGTATTTGGCTCCATCCATGTTCCCATGAATTTTAACCATCTTTTCTGTCTCTGCTGATGAAAAGCAGGCCCAAACCATAATGCTGCCACCACCATGTTTGACAGTGGGGATGGTGTGTTCAGGGTGATGAGCTGTGTTGCTTTTACGCCAAACATATCGTTTTGCATTGTTTCCAAAAAGTTGGATTTTGGTTTCATCTGACCAGAGCACCTTCTTCCACATGTTTGGTGTGTCTCCCAGGTGGCTTGTGGCAAACTGTAAACGAGACTTTTTATGGATATCTTTGAGAAATGGCTTTCTTCTTGCCATTCTTCCATAAAGGCCAGATTTGTGAAGTGTTCGACTGATTGTTGTCCTATGGACAGACTCTCCCACCTCAGCTGTAGATCTCTGCAGTTCATCCAGAGTGATCATGGGCCTCTTGACTGCATCTCTGATCAGTCTTCTCCTTGTTTGAGATGAAAGTTTAGAGGGACGGACGGGTCTTGGTAGATTTGCAGTGGTCTGATACTCCTTCCATTTCAATATGATCGCTTGCACAGTACTCCTTGGGATGTTTAAAGCTTGGGAAATCTTTTGGTATCCAAATCCGGCTTTAAACTTCTCCACAACAGTATCACGGACATGCCTGGTGTGTTCCTTGGTCTTCATGATGCTCTCTGTGCATTAAACAGAACCCTGAGACTATCACAGAGCAGGTGCATTTATACGGGGACTTGATTACACACAGGTGGATTCTATTTATCTTCATCAGTCATTTAGGACAACATTGGATCATTCAGAGATCCTCAATGAACTTCTGGAGTGAGTATTCTGAACTGAAAGTAAATGGGCCGAATAATTTTGCAGTTTTATTATTACAAAAAAAGTTTACATGATCCAATAAATTTTATTCCACTTCACAATTGTGACCCACTTGTTCTTGATTCTTCACCAAAAATTTAAAATGTTATATCTTTTTGTTTGAAGCCTGAAATGTGGCAAAAGGTTGAAAAGTTCCAGGGGGGCGAATACTTTCACAAGGCACTGTAACTAATCTAACAATTAGTGTTGTATCATTGCTTGCTTTTAGCCTCAGAGAATACTTGAGTCAAACCATTTTATTGCAAGGGTCGTCAATTTTAGCCAGTGCTAATCCTAGGTGATATGAGAAAATGAACTAGAATTCCACCAGGTGAGTGACAAGTAGCACATTACTTTCATTTAAGCATGGGATGCTATCAGTGGTTTTGCCATGCATTAAATGCATGCCATTAAATATAAATGTTACAACCTAGATTTTGTCTATGTGTATTAAAGGGGTTGACCCACCTCACACTTTGGAAAGCGGAAAGGAATAGTGCGGATATGTTGCACTCCTTTTTAGCCCTGGGGTATTGTAATTTTAATTCAATAAAAGGGCTGCCCTTGTTTTGTAGATATTAAAACGTAACCTTTATTAGTTAACTTCTAATAAGTCATAGAAAGGTAAACCAAAATAAATGTTAAAAAAAGTGTACTTCTTTGGTGGTCATACGGTCATATAGTCTTGAGGATTTTAAATATATATAAGTAGGTCAGGGGGTCAAGCACAAATAATGGAGCGAGTGCAGACAGCTCTGGTAGCCTATAAATACCCTTACAACCCTAGTCTTAGGTAATGGGAAATTGCTAGCCGGCTGTAATCGGAGCACTCGCTCTAACAAGAGCGACCCCCAGCCTCAGGAACCTCGGACCTATTATAATTGACCCTACAAAAAAGCTTGAACCGACCCTAACTAGAGCAGCTTCGACGCATTTCCCCCTGATGGGATCTTCAGGAAGCGGTCTGTCTAGTGAAATAGTCAGCTGTTTAGTCAATTCTTGATAAAGGCAGTGGCACAGTTTGTTGCATAAAGCCTACCTTAAATACTGTGTAAAGCGCCTCCCTTCTCATCACTGACACGCGCTGTGAGCGTGGGCGCTACCATGGATACTTCCGGTCACATGGTGCGGCTCCGGCCCGATCAGCTGACAAGTGACGTGTGAGTGGGGGCGGACTTGTTGTCAAGAGAGGACTAGAAGCGCGTCCTCGGCAACTGTCAAGTCCCTGCCGCACATGTACAGGAGACATGGGCAAACGCAGCAGGTGGCGTTCTATATATATATATATGAGAGGAACAGCATAGATATATAGGGGTTTATGAGAAAAGGTGATAGACGCATTTGGAGACATTCGTTGCCCCATTAGTAGGCGCATGGATAAGCGCATTTGAAGACATTAATTCCCCATGTATGGGCAGAATGTATGGAGGGTACTTGTGTGAATAAGCCCCCCGGGAAATTTGGGGACATTAATTCTACCAAATAAAGGCAAAAATAATTGGAGGACACATATGTGAATAAGCCCCCCAGAGGGTTTGCACATAAGGAGCATACACCTATCTCTCAGACATAGTATAACCCCCTAAAATGTAAAGGTACCATGTCACAATTAGAGAAAAGGCTTAAATGATAAGGTCTCATTGAGTCCATCAGGAGATATGGATTTCATTTTGAAGATCCAACGGGCCTCACAACGTAGAATCATATTGTCCCAGTCACCACCTCTTGTGGGTTCGGGGACATGACAGATACCAATAAATTTCTGCACATGGTGGACATATCTCCACCATGTGCAGAATTTATGTGTCTTGCTATGGAGGTGTCCCTTTTGTTCATTGTATCGTTAAAGTGGTCCCTGATACGGCGTCGAAATTCTCTTTTTGTCTTGCCTATATAGTCCAACGGACAGCTACATTGTGCCAGATACACCACCCCAGATGTCACACAGTTAATAAAGTCACGTATCTGGTAGGTGGTACCAGTCCGAGAACTAGTAAAATTCTTGGTGACTTGAACTTTATTACAGGCTAGACATTTGCCGCATCTAAACGTACCAATGGGACGTCGGGAAAGCCAATTATCCTTTGTTGGTGGTGGCTGGTAATGGCTCTTAGTGAGCCTATCCTTTAAGTTATGGCCTCTGCGATATGTGATTTGTGGGTATGGGCCAAGTACATCCTGTAAGTCGGTATCAGCGCAAAGGATACCCCAGTATTTTTGAATAATTTCATGAGTGTAAACTCATGAAATGATTCATGAGTACCTTTCCACAAAATAAAAATGTCATCGATGTATCTCAGCCAGAGGCAGATATGTTCCTGCCACTGGCTGAGATCATCGGACAAAATCCCAAAACCTTAGACAACGTTTTAGGGACAGGGGATACCCGGACAGTATCCTAAGGCAGGCATTTAATTCCTCCTGCCATAAAAAGAGAGAGAGTCTCTTGGTCCCAAAGAAAAGGGATAATGAAGGTATACACTTGAAAAGAATCATTGGTACATTTGATTCTGCCCATAAAAAAATTAAACAAATTATTCAAAAATACTGGGGTATCCTTTGCGCTGATACCGACTTACAGGATGTACTTGGCCCATACCCACAAATCACATATCGCAGAGGCCGTAACTTAAAGGATAGGCTCACTAAGAGCCATTACCAGCCACCACCAACAAAGGATAATTGGCTTTCCCGACGTCCTATTGGCACGTTTAGATGCGGCAAATGTCTAGCCTGTAATCAAGTTCAAGTCACCAAGAATTTTACTAGTTCTCGGACTGGTACCACCTACCAGATACGTGACTTTATTAACTGTGTGACATCTGGGGTGGTGTATCTGGCACAATGTAGCTGTCCGTTGGACTATATAGGCAAGACAAAAAGAGAATTTCGACGCCGTATCAGGGACCACTTTAACGATACAATGAACAAAAGGGACACCTCCATAGCAAGACACATAAATTCTGCACATGGTGGAGATATGTCCCATTTGAAATTTATTGGTATCTGTCATGTCCCCGAACCCACAAGAGGTGGTGACTGGGACAATATGATCCTACGTTGTGAGGCCCGTTGGATCTTCAAAATGAAATCCATATCTCCTGATGGACTCAATGAGACCTTATCATTTAAACCTTTTCTCTAATTGTGACATGGTACCTTTACATTTTAAGGGGTTATACTATGTCTGAGAGATAGGTGTATGCTCCTTATGTGCAAACCCTCTGGGGGGCTTATTCACATATGTGTCCTCCAATTATTTTTGCCTTTATTTGGTAGAATTAATGTCCCCAAATTTCCCGGGGGGCTTATTCACACAAGTACCCTCCATACATTCTGCCCATACATGGGGAATTAATGTCTTCAAATGCGCTTATCCATGCGCCTACTAATGGGGCAACTAATGTCTCCAAATGCGTCTATCACCTTTTCTCATAAACCCCTATATATCTATGCTGTTCCTCTCATATATATATATATAGAACGCCACCTGCTGCGTTTGCCCATGTCTCCTGTACATGTGCGGCAGGGACTTGACAGTTGCCGAGGACGCGCTTCTAGTCCTCTCTTGACAACAAGTCCGCCCCCACTCACACGTCACTTGTCAGCTGATCGGGCCGGAGCCGCACCATGTGACCGGAAGTATCCATGGTAGCGGCCACGCTCACAGCGCGTGTCAGTGATGAGAAGGGAGGCGCTTTACACAGTATTTAAGGTAGGCTTTATGCAACAAACTGTGCCACTGCCTTTATCAAGAATTGACTAAACAGCTGACTATTTCACTAGACAGACCGCTTCCTGAAGATCCCATCAGGGGGAAACGCGTCGAAGCTGCTCTAGTTAGGGTCGGTTCAAGCTTTTTTGTAGGGTCAATTATAATAGGTCCGAGGTTCCTGAGGCTGGGGGTCGCTCTTGTTAGAGTGAGTGCTCCGATTACAGCCGGCTAGCAATTTCCCATTACCTAAGACTAGGGTTGTAAGGGTATTTATAGGCTACCAGAGCTGTCTGCACTCGCTCCATTATTTGTGCTTGACCCCCTGACCTACTTATATATATGAAATAGAAATACTTTATTGATTAAAAACAGACAACCATTAGTATAAAAATGACACAAAGATGGTGGTATGGAGCAACAAGTAAAAATATAAATGGGGGCGCCACTATGCAGGAGAAAAAACCAACATGCATTGCAAGAAGGACAAATGCAGAACTGAAGGACTAATATACCATGTCTCATGAAAATAATAAAAAATTGAAAATAATTGAAAACCACGCTTTTGCCTATTATAGGTTTGGACTATACTTTATATATTCTTTTGTTTTCTTTGTGTCTCTCTCTTTTCCAATGCAACCCCTCAGTATCTTTATGCAGGGTGTTTGCATAGGATTTTGAGGACCCTTTTACTTTTTTGGGATACGTTATTATTTTCATGAGACATGGTATATTAGTCCTTCAGTTCTGCATTTGTCCTTCTTGCAATGCATGTTGTTTTTTTCTCCTGCATAGTGGCGCCCCATTTATATTTTTGCTTGTTGCTCCATACCACCATCTTTGTGTCATTTTTATACTAATGGTTGTCTGTTTTTAATCAATAAAGTATTTCTATTTCATGCAATGTTGTGTGGATTGCGTATTATTAGGGTTATTGTATTTACACACTACAGACAGGTGTTCCTGAGCTGTGCTTTATAGGTGTATACTACTTATATATATTTAAAATCCTCAAGACTATATGACCGTATGACCACCAAAGAAGTACACTTTTTTTAACATTTATTTTGGTTTACCTTTCTATGACTTATTAGAAGTTAACTAATAAAGGTTACGTTTTAATATCTACAAAACAAGGGCAGCCCTTTTATTGAATTAAAATCACCTCACACTTTGGTGGCATATAGCTGGGATATGCCACCAATGTCAGATAGGTGTGGATCCTACCTCTGGGACTCATACCTATCCCTAGAACGGGTCTCCCAATGCAAAGGAGTGTGCACTGTGCATGAGTAGTGTGCTCTCCTTTTACTTGTATGGGATTTCCAAAAAGAGCCAAGTGAGTGCGCTCGGCTATTTCCAGAATTCCCATAGAAGTGAATAAAAAGCATACCACGCAAGCTCGGCCAACTCTCTATTCACCTCTATGGGAGTTCCGGTTGGCTACTTTCAACAATCCAATACAAGTGAATGGAGGGTTGCCGTGCTCACACGGTGCACCCTCATTCACTTTGGGGCCCCAGTCTAGAGATAGGTTCCAGAGGTGGGATCTGCACCTGATATTGATGACATATCCTAGTGATATGCCACCAATGTATGAGATAGTCCAAAATCTTTAAATATTGGCAGCAAGTTACTGATTAGCTGCTGTAGTATTGTGAGTGTGTTGGTATATGATAAAATCTTTGTGCAGTAATAGTAGTTTCACCTTTTTACTGACATTTTATATTTTCAGAGCTAAAGCACAGTATCTAATCCCTGATGTATACTAGAGATTCAGCTTCATCACGACTTGTGATCATTTTCGGAGCTTTATATTTACCTTGGTAGACTGATCAATGTGTCTGCTAAAAATGGAAAGGCTAATATAAAAATGGTATCTGTTATAATGTCACATGTACTGCAGATAAGTATTACTTTGACTTGCAAAGACAAAAGCTTATTATATAATGACATAATTATAAAGGCACATTATTGAAAGCTGATAACCTGCTGTGTTTTATATCATGCAATTTCAAAGGCTTTTATTTGATAAAAGATTTGATTATAAGGAGCTAAAACTAGAGATGAGTGAATCTATTTTTTCAGATTCGCTCCGTTCAAATCTTACATTTTCTTAAACCTTAGTACGCAAACGTTATGTACTTGTCTGATGAATTGAATGCTAATGCTACATATCAGTTAATTTATATGCTGATGCGTACGAATTCAGTTAATTAGCGAATTTTTACTGTATGTTCGTTATTTGTGTGGAAATGTTCGTGGTGAGAGCGGCAAAAAGCCTGGAAAGAACCCGGTCACCTGACCTAGTGGCAAAGGGTTTGCTCTGATTGGCCCATAGGCTTGGTAAACCAGTGACATCAGTTGTGCTGCGACTGCTGAGACGAGCAGAAGCTTGTGAAAGTTGTGAAAGACAGAGAACTGTTTTCTGTAAATTGTGGTGTTGTTCTGGGCATCCATAATACACATATCAGACTGAGGGCAGGGCTAGTGCAGGGCCAGTGCAAGGCTAGTATTATTAATCAGGCAGGGAGAGTGAGGGAGAGAGACAGGGAGAGAGACAAAGACCTGATTGCCTGCTGCCACAGTCAAGTGAAAATGTCTGGCACAGAAAAGCAGAAGGGTTCTACTTCCAGCCAGACCTCAAGCTCAAAAAAAAAAGAAGGAGAAGGTAGCACAGGCTAGCAGTGGCAAAGGACATGTAGCTGCAGCTTCTAACAGTAGAATGCATAGTAGTTGGCCACTGTTCCACCAGGCTAACCTACCAAGGCGCAAAATTTTTGTAGAGGAGAGAGTGGATGGGGTAGTGGAGTGCATGGCTCACTCATCTCAATAACAGCCAGATGACGTGCTTTCTTCTGCTGACACTGTATCATGTAGCAAAGGGGTCAGACTCAGAGCGTTCCTCCTGCTCCACCATTCCGCTCCAGCAAAGCCTGTCATTCTCTGCCTCCTCTCTGCCTTCAGTGCCCCCTCCTAGTGGTGTGCGTTTTATCAAATAAAAGGCCACCGAACCCCACAGTACAATCCGGCAGATATTAAGGAAAGCCTCCCTGACAATTTTTTAGAGAGCAGTCAGTGTTTGGACTGCCCAGAAGTGGAGGTTGGTGGGGAACAGCCGATATTGCAGTCAGACAAAAGTGGTGGGGAGTCTGATGATGACTGTGTGTTAGACAAGAGGACCTGGAAGCCAGATCGAGCTAGTGAGGAGAATTTTATCTCCGAGGAGGAGGGCGGTGGTAGTGGCAGCAACAGAGGGCAAAGGCGAGGTAGGCCCAGGCCTGCCTTGGGAACTAGTCAGAGCCCAAGTAGGGTGGGGCCGGCATTAGGGTCTAAGCGTGCAAGGGCTATGCCAAGTTTAGCCACCTCTGGAGGCCGAACGTCAGGCGTGTGAAAGTATTTCACCACTCTGCCGGGGAACATCAGCACGGCAACGTGCAATTTCTGTAAGCAGTAATTGAGCCGTGGGAAAGCCTCAAATGTAGGGACCATCTGAAGCGGCATCATGCCACAAATTTGGCTAACCAAGGTGGATTACAGCAGCGCATTAATACTGAAGAGCTTCAGGCAGCCCGCATCCAGGGGCGTAACTCAGCCCGCATCCAGTGGTGTAACTAGTACATACACGTCCTCGTCGTCAATCGTGTGCATTTCTCCACCTCCTCTTACTCGTCAGCTGTCCATCATCGAGTGCGTGGGCAGGAAGCAAGTTTACGCATCTAGCAATCCTACAGTGCGCAAACTTAATTCACACCTGACCAAGTTGCTGGCTGTGCAGTCTCTGTCGTACAATTTAGTGGATTGTACTGCTTTTAGGGAGCTGATGGCTTGTGCTCAGCTGCGCTGGCATTTCCCTAGGCGGCATTACTTTTCAAATAAAGCAATCCCCGCCCTTTTCTCGCATGAGGTGGACAACATAGGACGCTCCCTGCAGCTGTTCCTCTGCAGCACCGTGCACATCACGGTCGACACCTGGAGCAGGGCGTATGGCCAGGGCCAATATATGTTCTTTACCGCCCACTGGCTGAATGTTTTTAGTGGCAGCGAGGCAGCAACCCCCCCAGCAACAGGGCCAATTGCTTTTGGAACCTCCATGCAGTTTCCAGCCAGGATAGCAGACCACCACACACTTATCCGCTCCCTCCTCCATGGACAGTCCGCCTGCAGGAGAATCAGGGCAGAGAGTTGACCCCCTCCTTCCTATCACATGTGCCAGGTTAAACGCTGCCACGCTGTGTTAGACTTAGTCTGTCTTGGTAACACCAGCTACATAGGTTGCATTACATCAAACAGCAAATTGCACACTGGCTGTCTCCCCACCAGCTGCAAGTGGGCAAAGTCGTGAGTGACAATGGGACAAATAATGTGACAGTGCTTAACCTGGGCCAATTCACGCATGCTTCCTGTATGGCACATGTACTTAATCTGGTGGTTCAGAGATTTCTGAAAACATTCACTGGCTTGAGCACAGTGCTGTCAAAGTCACGGAAGCTTTGCATTCATTTGAGTCACTCTTATGTGTCCCGCAACACTCTGCTGGACTTGCAGCGGCAAAACAGTCTTCCTCCACACCGGTTGATAGGTGGCGTGCCAACTCAGTGGAATTCCATGCTTCACATGTTGAAGCGGCTCCTTGAGCAGCGGAGAGCAGTGGATGACTTTGTCCAGCAGCAGCCAAAATCATCGACCATAGGGAGCAGTTGTGGCTTAGATTTCCGTTAGTGGAGGCTGGTCCGAGATGCCTGCAGTGTGCTGAAGGCCTTTGAAGAAGCAACTAAATTGGTCAGCCGGGACAGCTGCGGAGTGAACGACATTGTTTCACTAATAATTGTCCTTGAAAAGACACTGTCGTTCATGCAGCAGGGGGCAATGGGGGAAGGAAATCCTGCCCATCTCTCTGCACGCCATGCTGTCAATGTTGGGGAACCCCAACGACAAAGTTCCATGGAGGTGCAGGAGGAGGATGAGGAGCTTCAGCTAGAGGAGGGGGAGGAGGAGGAGTTTGATGATGCCCAGGAGGAGGAGGAGAAACAGTTGGAGGAGCTGGAGGATGACGATGACACCTTCAGGGACACTCAATTGTCTCAGAGGGAGGCTGAGATGGAAAGAACTTGCTCCTCGGGCACGCTGGCCAGAATGGTGAGCTGCATGCTCACATGTTGGAGAGAAAATTGGTTAAAAAAGCAATAACCCCATTAGTGGGGGACACACATCCTTGCAGGCTGGGACTAAGTAACAATGTGAGCTGTACCATTAGTAAAAAAGCCCCCAAGAGTAGTGTGACCAAACAGTCTACAAGTTGTAATAAGTACAATATGCTCACATAAAACCACACTATACTAAAATACACACATACCACACAGGTAGCAAAGTCCCAAAAGAGATGTCTGCATGACAGTCTCCCACTCACCCGACGTGTTTCGCCAGAATGGCTTCGTCAGGGGTGACAAGAAAAGTGAAGGAGGGAGAGAACATGGGAAGTATATAGAGCGAAATCACAAGTGAATTAAATAAACATAATACTGATTACCTACAACAAACTAGATCTAGCGTAGCGTGAGCTGCTAGGCGCAGGAAGATGGATGCTGAGGTCACGCGGCAAAGGAAACACCGCAAGAGTTTGGAGTAAAAGGTACGGCAATCACAGGATCGAAAGACGGTCACGTGATTGCCGACACAAGAAGCGCTAGCAAAAGGACTAAATAAACTCCTCAATTACGTGGGATGCGGCGATCACGTGTTTAAGTAGTGGTCGCGTGAGAGCGGAAATTATACAAAGTGAAAGGTCCTAAAAGAAGCCAAATACATTCATACTAATACATCTAATAAGGATGAATATATATATATATATATATATATATATATATATATATATATATAGGCAAAATATCCAAAAACTACATGATAAAAAATACATATTATATAGGCGTATACTACAATAACATGATAAAAATAAAAGATTATTATTTACAAACATAATATACATAATTCATCCATATATAAATAATTAAAAAAAACTCATAAAGTGGACAATTCATAAATTCATATTCAGTGGTATGCAAGTAAAAATAAGTGAATATAAAGATGAATAAACCACTTCAAGATTCATAATAATAACTACTCATTATTAAAGTATATATGTAAAAAAATGTATAATTAAATGGCCAAACATAAGTGAGAGTGCCAAGTGCCAAAAGGGCTCAAGTGAAATGTGCAAGTGCAGCATGCGGAACAAAAAACAAACAAATAATATAAAAAGATAGGGCTAATGTGTGAAAAGTGATTATGAAAAAAGCAAGAATGAAACTAAACATGGACAAAGGCGCAGATGATAAATATGAAGATGGAAGGCTCATAGGTTCAAGGGTCACTGAAGCCACGCCACTAATGGTCTCTAGTTTAATAGGTGCATCTCGAGGCAGCAAAAACCTGAAAATAAATAACAAACCAATGACAGAAACAATTTTAAAAAGAATAGATAAATAAAATAGACCCTCCAGGGTACACTAACCAGGAAGAAGAGGGGAGCAAATAACGTAAATAATGAAAAAGAAGGCAGTAACAGACTACAAACTACCAGGAACACGGAAGACACATAACATGAAAGAGGGACAAAAAAAACAACTTATATTTTTAAGGAACCGGATTTAAAAATGGACTAAAGGAATGGGACAAAACTATTGTATTCGTTCAAACCAAATGAAGACAACGTACCTAGTCTATAGATCCAACGGGTTTCTTTCTGAGCTAATCGTCGTTTCCAGTCGCCGCCACGGATGGATTGATAGACTCGGTCAATACCTTTCACTCTAAGAAGACTGGCATCACATTGATGTTCAAGTTTAAAATGTTTGGGTAAGGGTTTAAGTCCAGAAATGAATTCACTGTCTGCTGCTGCAGTAATATCTCAAACATGTTCCTGTACTTGTTTCTTTAATTCGAGGGTCGTCATACCGAGGTATATCTTCCCACATGGGCTGGTAGCATGATAAATAACCCCTACTGTTGCACAGTCGATTTTGTGGATAATCTTGTAAGTCTCTTTTCCACTTGAGTCCTGAAAAGTATTACATTTATCAATGTTCGAACATGCTATGCATTTCCCACACGAGGAACATCCCGATTTGGGGCCCTTTGATCCAAAAATAGTCCCAGGTTTCTCACCTCGATGGTGGCTCTGGACCAAAATGTCCCTTTAAATTTTCTGATCTCCGAAATGTCAGTGCTGGGTTTTCAGGTAGGTATCCCGCAAGATCCGGGTCACTCTTCAAAATCGGCCAAAATTTCAACAATGCTTGTCTCACCAAGTCGGTCCTAGAATTGAAATTTGTGATGAAACGAATAAAGTTCATGGAATTCCCTTTCTCTTTCTTATTAAGTAATAGTGATTCATGTTCACTATTCTCAGCCTGCCTGAGGGCCCATTTAATTGACCTATTACTGTAACCACGTTCCCGAAATCTCGCTGCAAGTTCCTGTGCCCGCACCTGAAAAATTGTCTCCTCAGAACATATTCGTTTAAGACAAACATCTGTCCTACAGGGATGTTATTGATTAAATGATTAGGGTGTGCCGAGGTAGCATGTAACACCATATTAGTTGCCGTAGGTTTTCGATATAAGTCTGTCTGGATGCATCCATGAAAATCAAGTGTTAAATCCAAATCCAGGAAGTCCACCCTCTGTCTACTGTATTTATAAGTAAGTTTGATGTTGTAATTATTCTGGTTCAGATCGACCATGAATGACTCCAGCTCTTGGGGAGATCCCTGCCAAAAAAATAAAATGTCATCAATAAATATGGTCCAAAAATTGACTCTATCAATTGATTCTACTGGATTGGACATAAAGATCTCCCGTTCCCACTGGCCTAAAAATAAGTTTGCATAGGACGGCGCAAAGGCCACTCCCATGGCCGTTCCTTGTAGCTGGAGGTAAAAGTTTTCCTTGAATACAAAAAAATGATGTGTCAAGGAGAACCTCAATGCCTGGCAAATAAACTCACCAAGTCATTCATCAGTATAGTACGCATAACAGCATTGATGCCATCTGAGTGTCGGATCGAGGTATAGAAGGATTCAACATCACAAGTGACGAGTAACATGTCTTCCTGGATGTGGATACCATTGATTTTCCTTAAGAGATCAGAGCTATCCTTGATATATGATGGTAACAATTCAACCATAGGTTTTAAATAAAAATCAATTAATTGTCCCAATGGGTGCAAAAAACTATTGATTCCCGCCTTAATAGGCCTATCTGGCGGCACAGATAGGTCCTTATGCAGTTTGGGCAATAGATAAAGCGTCGGTATAGTAGTCCGATAAAGCGTCGGTATAGTAGTAGGACACTTTTAGTCCTGCAATTTGTTGATCATCTAGAACCATTTCCTCTTTGGCCTGTAACAAAATGACATCCAGTTCAGCCTGATATTTCAAAAGCGGATTGAAGGTCAGTTTTTTATAGCAATTTTCATCCCTAAGTTGTCTTATCGCTTCTTCATCATACATTTTAACCAGCCATAATACAATATTACCTCCTTTATCGGAAGGTTTAATTACTATCCCCTTCATTTTCCGCAATTGGCTTAAAGGGGTTCTCCGGGAATGAAGAAAATGAAAATACCTAAATATTACTTTATTATAAATATATTCCCAAATACCTTTCATTAGTTATAATGGTTTGTTTTGTCTGGGGGGGCAATCAGTAGAAGAAATAAAATGGCCGCCGTCCCATTAGTACACACAAAACCTGTCCTGATCACACAGCAAGACACAGCCACATCCCCACCTCCTCTCTGAGCTTCATGTCTCCTCATGAACTCCATTCCTACAGAGATTCAACTGAAGATCTTATCATCTGTATTTAGGATCATAATCCCTGAAAAGCAGCGCACAGAGGAGGATGAGGCAGCTCTTTACCTCGGTGTTGTGAAGTAACTTCTCCAGCTGTGTGATTAGGACAGGTTTTGTGTGTACTAATAGGACGGTGGACATTTTATTTCACCTAATGATTGCTCCCTAGACAAAACGAGCCATTATAACTAATGAAAGGTATTTGGGAATATATTTATAATTAAGTGATATTTAAGTATTTTCTTAATTCCTGGAGAACCCCTTTAAGGCTTCTCTCTGTGTCTTGTTGAGATTATCTGAATTGATTTGTTCAGGTATTTTTTTTAATTCCTCAGTCACTAATCTAGTAAAGAGATCAATTTCAGGAAACATTGAGAATTGGGGAAATTGAGTGGATTTAAGCAGAAGGTTAGGAGGGCACGCACCTCCTTTAGGTCTCTAACAATTCCCTTAAAATCCCCAGGGTCTCCTGTTCTTCACTGGATGCAAGTTGATCAAAGTAATCCTGTTTCCTGGCAAAGATCTTGTTAACCCCTTCAACCCCGGGCCTGTTTTCACCTTCATGCCCAGGCGATTTTTTGCAAATCTGACATGTGTCACTTTATGTGGTAATAACTTTGGAACGCTTTTACTTATCCAGGCCATTATGAGAATGTTTTCTAGTGACACATTGTACTTCATGACAGTCATAAATTTGAGTCAATATATTTCACCCTTATTTATGAAAAAATCCCAAATTTACCAAAAATTTGTAAAAATTTCCAAATTTCCATTTCTCTACTTTCAAAATACACAGTAATACCTCCAAAAGTAGTTATTATTTTACATTTCCCATATGTCTACTTTATGTTGGCATCATTTTGTAAATGTCATTTTACTTTTTTAGGACGTTAGAGGGCTTAGAAGTTTAGAAGCCATTTTTCAAATTTTCACCAAATTTTCCAAAACCATTTTTTTAAAGCACCAATTCAGATATAAAGTGATTTTGAGGGGCTTACATAATGAAACCCCCCATAAATGACCCCATTTTAGAAACTACACCCCTCAAGTTATAAAAAGCTGCTGTTACAAACTTTGTTAACCCTTGAGGTGTTCCACAAGAATTAAAGGAAATGCAAATGAAATTTCAAAATTTCACTTTTTTGGTAGATTATTCATGTTAATAATTTTTTTCTTGCAACACAGCAAGGGTTAACAGCAAACTAAACCTCAATATACATTACTCTTTATTACAGAAATACCCCATATGTGGTGGTAAACGTCTCTATGGGTTTGTGGCAGTGGTCAGAAGGAAAGGAGTGCCATACGGATTTTGGAGGCAGATTTTGCTAGAATAGTTTTTAGGCACCATTTTGTAATTGAGATACCCTGACGTACCCCTACAGTGGAAACCCTCAAAAAGTGACCCCATTTTGGAAACTACACCCTTCAAAGAATATATTAAGGGGGGTACTGGCCACTTTGGCCCCCTAAGCGTTTTACGGAATTTGGAAACACTTGGCTGTGAAAATGAAAAGTTTCATTTCTTCCAATAAAATGTTGCTTTAGCCCCAAATTTTTCATTTTCACAAGGGGTAACAGGAGAAAAGCACCCCATAATTTGTTACCCATTTTCTCCTGAATATGGCAACACCCCATATGTGGTGGTAAACTGGTTTGGGGGCACATGGCAGGACTCAGAACAGAAGGAGCGCCATATGGATTTTGCAGAACAGATTTTGATGGATTGGTTTGTGGGTGCCATTGATTTTTTATTTTTTGAGCTATTGTCTTATGTGGGGGCTAATTTTTTGCGGGACGAGATGACTGTTTGATTGGTACCATTTTGGGGTACATAAGACTTTTTGATCGCTTGGTATTACAGTTTTTGTGTGTCAAGGTGAAAACAAATAGCTGTTTTGGCATGGTTTTTTAAAAAATGTTTTTACAACATTCACCTGGGGGGCTATCTCATGTAATATTTTTATAGAGCAGGTTGTTACGGATGCGACGATACCCAATATGCCTAACTTTTTTATTTTTAGAAAGTTTTACACATTAGATGCATTTTAGAACAGAATAAAATCTTTTTTTTGTGTTGCCATTTTCAAAGAGCCATATTTTTTTAAGTTTTCAGGCGATTGTCTCAGGTAGGGTATTGTTTTTGCAGGACAAGATGACGGTTTGATTGGTAGCATTTTGGGGTAAATACACCTTTTTGATCGCCTGCTATTACACTTTTTGTGAGGCAAGAGGGAAAAAAATGGTTGTTTTGGCATAGTTTTTTTATTTTATTTTTTGCAGCATTCATCCGGGGGGCCATCTCATGTGATATTTTTATAGAGCAGGTTGTTACGGACGCGACGATACCCAATATGTCTAACTTTTTAATTTTTGGATAGTTTTACACATTAGATTTATTTTTTGAACAGAATAAAATCATTATTTTCTGTTGCCATTTTCAAAGAGCCATAAGTTTTCAGGCGATTGTCTCAGGTAGGGTATCGTTTTTGCAGGACAAGATGACGGTTTGATTGGTACCATTTTGGGGTAAATACGCCTTTTTGATCGCCTGCTATTACACTTTTTGTGAGACAAAAGGGAAAAAAATGTCTGTTTTGGCTTAGTTTTTTTAAAACATTTTTTACAGCATTCGCCTGGGGGGCCATCTCATGCAATATTTTTATAGAGCAGGTTGTTACGGACACGGCGATACCCAATATGTGTATAATTTTTATTTTTGGAACGTTTTACACATTAGATATATTTTTGAACAAAATAAAATATTTTTTGTGTTGCCATTTTCTGAGAGCCATATTTTTTTATTTTTCAGGCGATTGTCTTAGGTAGGGTCTCATTTTTTGCGGGACAAGATGACGATTTGATTGGTACCATTTTTGGGTACATGCACTTTTTTGATCACCTGCTATTACACTTTTTGTAAGGGAAGGTGACCAAAAAATGTCTGTTTTGGCACAGTTTTTTTTTTTTTTTTTTACTGCGTGCACGGGGTGGATCATGTGCTATTTTTATAGAGCCGGTCAATACAGACGCGGTGATACCTAATATGTCTATTTTTTTCACTATTTTTTACAATTTTTTTTTAATATTATTTTGTAAAAATGACGCTTTTTTTGGGGGGGGGACTTGAAACTTTTTTTGTAAAACTTTATTTTTTTCACTTTTTTTACTTTTGGGGGTCTGATCCCCTTACAATGCATTACAATACTTCTGTATTGTAATGCACTGGCTGGAAGTGTATTACTCAATGTAATACACTTCCAGCACACTGCCTGTGAGATCCAGGGGGCTGTATCTCACAGGCTTCCGTAGATAGCAGCCAGATGCCTAAGGAAGGCATCCGGCTGCTATCTCAGCCATCGGGTCCCCGTCACAGCAGCGCGGGGACCCGATGGCAACCCCTTCCGACCGCCCACATCGCATGTGCCGCGGTCAGCGCTGACCGCAGCACATGAAGGATTAATGCGCCAGCATCGGTGTTTTCACCGATGCTGGCGCATTCCTCAGGGGTCCGGCACCTGGGCACAGCCGGACCCCCGACTCTGATCGGGCGGGCGCATCTCCTGCATCCGCCCGATCAGCGCTCAGTAATAGTACGGCGCTGGGCGTCTAGCACCTTGCCGCAGTGCCGTACTATTACGGCACTGGTGACGCCAATTTTCGTGCGAATAATTGTAGATCTTTTACTAAGAGAAAACAATCAGATTTAGTGGCAGGACAAAAACTTAAACCAAGACTCAGTACCTCTATTTGAGCCAATGTCAGAGGTTGATGGGAGAGATTAACCACCTTTATGTTTGATGTGGAACCATTTCCATCATTTCTTCCTTGTCTCTTATTTCTCCCTTGGTGGATCTCTCCTTCAAATCTCCTTTTGCCAGATCGTACAGGATATCTCCCAGAACTAAGGGAGACTTGGGAGGAATTTGTATTAGTGGAAGATGTTGAGGAAGCTGACATAGATCTTCTACATCCACCAACCATCCTTGATCGCCATTCTGTTATTTTCTTTGTCGGCAACGTCTCTCTGAAATTTCCTGGTTTTATCAACTGAGATCTGATCACCCCATTCCTGCAGCCATTTGTCCATATCCTTATTGATAAAGTTAATTTCATCTTGAGTGCATTCAGTTTGTAGGGAGTTCAATATCCCTTCAATCTCAAATGTACGGGTGAGTGGGGGACTGTCATACAGACATTTCTTTTGGGACTTACTTTGCTACCTGTGTGGTATGTGTGAATTTTAGTACAGTGTGGTTTTATGTGAGCATATTGTACTTATTACAACTTGTAGACTGTTTGGTCACACTGCTCTTGGAGGCTTTTTTACTAATGGTACAGCTCACATTGTTACTTAGTCCCAGCCTGCATGGATGTGTGTCCCCCCACTAGTGGGGTTATTGCTTTTTTAACAATTTTTCTCTCCAACATGTGGATTCCCCCATTTTTATTGTATTTTAATTACATTAATAAAGATTTGTATTTTTACTTCAGATACCTAGTTGTACATTTTTGGGCATTACACTGTCTTCTGTAGGTTATTATATTTGTTGTAGGTGTGCCCATCTATAGGTCTGGTTTCTATTGGATATTATTATCCTAAAAATAAGGCAGACTGACGAATACTAGCTTGCAATGCTTCTGGACTCACGGTATCACTCCAACATGGGGGATTGTTTTGCTCCCCAGGAAAGGGAGGAGAAATTAGCTTCATACCGGGAGAAGCTATGTACTAACCTGGCCACAGCTTTCAGCCAGCCCCAGCCTGTTGCCAGCATCTCTGAAAGGGAGGCCCGGCAGAGTCACCCACCTCCTGCCACAACCAGCAACAGCCAGTTAAGCCTCATGAGTATGATGGAAAACATTTTTTCCGCCTCCCAAGTGGCAGGCCCAGTCCACCCACCTCAATGAGCAGGTTCAGGCTTACCTGCAGTCTGGCTTGCAAAGCCTCTTCTCAGACCCCCTGGACTTCTGGTCAGCCAGAATACAACAGTGGCCGGAACTTGTCCACTGTGCACTAGATCTTCTTTCCTGCCCATCCTCAATTATCATGTCCGAGAGGGTTTTTAGTGCCGCTGGGGGGTGGTGACACCCAAACGGACCAAACTGTCACCTTGCAGTGTTCAAAAAAACACCTTTATAAAAATAAATTAAGGCTGGATTACCTCCGATTTTCACACTCCTCTTGCTGAGGCAGATGAGTAGATCAGGCTTGATAGGCCGAAATAGTCCGAGTGTCTTGCTACTGTTGCTGTCAGCCGGCCCATAAAGTTGCATGCCAAACATTTTGTGTCATGGGATAAGCGAACCCGAACTACCCAAACCAAAAACCCCAAAATGTTATTAGAATCCAAAAACTGTTGTCTACCTCCGCCTCCATTTTCAACATTAGCAGCTGTTATTATACTCCACCGTTCTTATTTCTATTTACTATTGGTAAATTTGTTTTGGAGCCTTTCCTCCCAACAGTTACACTGTTGTCTACCTCCGCCTCCTGTTAGAAGATTGTTATACTCCACCGCAGTTTCTTGTATTTACTATTCACTCTCTGCTGTGCTGATGTACCCCGTCCCCTACTACTACTGGCCATGCCACCCATGAAAAGCCCATATATAATTTTTTACTGCCTATCTTTACAAGGTAGAATGTTTACAGGCTTGTTGTCCAAACAAGCCAAGCCATTTATGTGACTGTAATCCGGGAATCTGAGTGTGTGTAATTTTTTAATACTTTGGCCTGAAGACACCCTGTGTTCATTAATCCGCGAAAATAGCCTATGCACAATTTTTGGAGGCTCCGGCCTAAACAGACACCCCTGTCTTCTTCACAGTAATGCAGGCTCTGGCCTATGCACAATTTTTGGTGGCTCCGGCCTAAACAGACACTCCTGTCTTCTTCACACTATGTCAGGAAGGTGTTAAAGGTTAAAAAAAACAATTAAAACACAGGTTTTAGAAGAATAATTTTAGAAAAATAAATAATTAATAGAGATGAGCGAGCATACTCGTCCGAGCTTGGTGCTTGTTCGAGTATTAGGGTACTCATAAGTGCTCGCTGCTCGGACGAGTATCTCGCCATGCTCGAGGAAATGGCAACTTCCGCATCGTGCTTTTTTGGCGCCTATAAACACAGCCAATCACAAGCCAGGAGACTCTACGGTACACCCAGCATCATGTGGGGCCCTTACATGTCGATAGCAGGGGTTGGCTGGCCTGATCAGGTGACCCTGGAATATACTAGTGACTGGCCGCGGTGCTGGGCTCAGATGCCGTCTGGATGTCGTTAGGGATAGAGCTGCTGCCTTTCAGGGAGAGTGTTAGGGCCTGCATTTAGTTCTCTGTTAGGCAGGAATCACCCACAAAGAACCCAACAGCCCTTCTAAGGGCTAGAAGACATTTTTTTTTTTGTCTCCTGGCTTGGCTGGCTGGCACTAGTAGTGCAGCTATCGCCATATATAACCCCTTTTTTTTTATGTTATATCTCAGTTATACAAATCCATTGCACACAGCAGTGTGGAACCATTCTGTGTATCACAGTTCAGTACACTCACTATTTTCTGTCCAGGTGACACTTTCTGTACGTCACTTAATTAAACCAGACTGAACAAGTTTGTGGGTTTCAGTACACCAGGCCCGTTTATTTTTATTTCTTTATATCATACACTTATATACAGAAAATGTTAAACCCCAGGGCTAAGGGTCGAGGATGAGGGCGTGGGCGTGGGCATTCAATTACTGCAGGGGGCAGAGGCCGTGGTCCTGGGCAGGGTGAGACAGTACCTGCTGATGAGGGAGCTGTGGAACGCGGCAGAGCTACACTCCCTAGCTTCATGTCTAGACTTACAGGGACACGTGGTAGAGGACTGTTGAAACCACAACAGTGCTAACAGCTGATCTCGCGGATTACGGACAATGCTTCAAGTAATTTGTCCACCAGTCAGTCTTCCACGCAGTCCACCCACGTTACCCAAGGGAGCACTCCTCTGGCTCCTCCACCTCAACCTCCTATCCCCCAGTCTGCCCCCTCCCAGGAAAATCTGGAATGCGATCCGGCATACTCTCAGGAACTGTTTTCTGGACCCTTCCCAGAGTCACAAACCACTTCTCAGGTTGCTGCTGACCTCGTTCCCGATGCCCAAGTTTTTCAACTGTTGCAGTCTGTGGGTGATGATGATGATGATGATGATGACAATGTTGAGTTAGTGGAAGAAGTTTGTAAAGAGGTGTCGGACGATGAGGAGACACGGTTGTCAGACAGTGGTGAAGTTGTTGTAAGGGGAGGAATTCCGAGGGGTGAGCAGACTGAGGAATCGGAGGATGACGAGGTGACTGACCCAAGCTGGGTTGATATGCCGAGTGAAGACAGTGCTTCTGAGGTGAAGGCGAGTGCTGCACCAAAACTGGTTGTAAGAGGCAGTGGTGTGGCCAGAGGGAGAAGCAGGGCCAGAGCTGGTGCATCAGCAGCAACTGTTTCACATAGTGAAGCTCCCGTGGCGAGGCCTAGATGTTCGCAAGTCTGGAGGTTCTTTAAAGAAAGTAAGGATGACCGACGGACTGTGGTGTGCAACCTGTGCCACTCCAGGATCAGCAGGGGTGCCACCACTACTAGCCTAACCAACCACCAGCATGCACAGGCATATGAGTGCTAAACACCCCACTCAATGGAACCAAGGCCGTTCACCACCTCCTGCGGGTCACACCACAGCTCCTTCCCCTGTGTCACTTGCTGCCTCTGCTAGTCAACCCCCTGCGTCACTCGCTGCCTCTGCTAGTCAACCCCCTGCGTCACTCGCTGCCTCTGCTAGTCAACCCCCTGCCCAGGACCCCGGCACGATCGCCTCCCGCCGGAAAACCACACCTTCGCCTCCACGATCCTCCACAGTGTCCACCAACGTGTCCCAGCGCAGCATTCAGCTGTCTTTACAGCAGACGCTGGAGGGCAAGAGGAAATACAGTTCCACCCACCCACATGCCGAAGTCCTCAACGTCCACATCTCCAAATTGCTTAGCCTGGAGATGCTGGCCTATAGGCTGGTAGAGACCAAGGCCTTTCGAAATCTCATGGCGGTGGCTGCCCCTCGGTATTCGGTCCCCAGCAGCCACTATTTTTCCCGATGTGCCGTCCCAGCCCTACACCAGCACATGACACAGAACATCATCCGTGCCCTGACCAACGCTGTTTCTGAGAAGGTCCACCTAACCACAGACACGTGGACAAGTGCTGCCCGGCAGGGACACTATATCTCACTGACGGCACATTGGGTTAACTTGGTGGAGGCTGGGACCGAGAATGACCCTGGGGCCGCTCATGTACTGCCCACACCAAGGATTGCGGGGCCTACCTCGGTCACGGTCTCTCAGACGTACTATGCCTCTTCCTCCGACCCCTCCTCCTCCACCGAATTACCATCCGTGGGCACGGCACCTTCAGTCGGTAGCTCTAGGCGCAGCAGCAGTGCCGTGGGTAAGCGCCAGCAGGCAGTGCTAAAACTGCTGAGCTTAGGTGACAAAAGGCACACCGCCAAAGAGCTGTTACAGGGCATCACGGCGCAGACCGATGTGTGGCTGGCACCGCTGAACCTCAAGCCAGGCATGGTTGTGTGTGACAACGGGCGTAACCTGGTGGCGGCTCTGCAACTCGGCAGACTGACACATGGGCCATGCCTGGCCCATGTGTTCAATCTCATAGTTCAGCGGTTCCTCAAGACATACCCCAATCTGTCTGATTTGCTCACCAAGGTGCGCCGCATCTGTGCGCATTTCCGCAAGTCGACCACAGATGCTGCCACTCTCAGGGCAGCGCAGTGCCGCCTACAACTGCCCGCTCACCGACTGTTGTGCGATGTGCCCACGAGATGGAATTCAACATTAAACATGTTATCCAGAGTTTACCAGCAGCGCAGAGCGATTGTAGACTGCCAGATGTCAACTTCCACCAGAACTGGTAGTCAGGTGAGTCAGATTCCTCAAGTCTACAATGAGGAGTGGACGTGGATGTCTGATATATGCCAGGTGTTGACCAACTTTGAGGAGTCAACACAGATAGTCAGCGGCGATGCCGCCATTATAAGCCTCACCATCCCGCTGCTTTGCCTGTTGAAAAACTCACTGCTCAGCATCAAGTCGGATGCTTTGAGCTTGTCACAAGAGACGGTGGAGGAAGATACGTCTCTTGATAGCCAGAGCACCCTCCGGTCTGTTTCTCAGCGCGTATCGGAGGAGGGGGATGAGGAGGAAGAGGAAGAGAATGTCGGCGAGACAGAAGAGGGTACCAGTGCTCAGTCCTTAACTCTTGAGCGTGTATGGGCTGAAGAGGAGGACTTGGAGGAGGAGGAGGAGGAAATGGAGAGTCAGGCCAGTGAGGAGAGGGAATTCTTGCGTGTTGGGACTCTGGCGCACATGGCAGACTTCATGTTAGGCTGCCTATCCCGTGGCCCTAGTGTTAGAAGAATTTTTTCAAACACCAATTACTGGGTGTTCACTCTCCTGGACCCACGGTATAAGCAGAACCTTTCCACTCTCATCCCTGCAGAGGAAAGGAGTATGAGAGTGAATAGATATCAACAGGCCCTGGTGCACAAGCTGAAACAATTCTTCCCATCTGACGCCGCTAGCGGCAGAGGGCATGGTTCTGTGGGCCAAGTAGCGGGGGAGAGGAGGCGAGCAGGCAGCTTGTCCAGCACTGGCAGGGGAACGCTCTCCAAGGCCTTTGCCACTTTTATGTCACCCCAGCAAGACACTGTCACCTGTCCCCAGTCTAGGCAGAGTAGGGGGCAGCTGTACAGAAAGATGGTGAGGGAGTACCTAGCTGACCATACCAACGTCCGTAGTGATCACTCTGCTCCATACAACTACTGGGTTTCAAAGCTGGACACGTGGCCTGAACTGGCGCTGTACGCCTTGGAGGTGCTGGCCTGCCCTGCCGCTAGCGTGCTGTCAGAGCGGGTATTCAGTGCAGCTGGTGGCATCATCACTGATAAGCGTACACGCCTGTCAACTAACAGCGCTGACGCTTATTAAAATGAACAAAGCCTGGATTTCACCGGAATTCAAATCTCCTCCGGGGGAAAGCAGCTAAAGATTAACATAATATCCGATTCCTCTTCTCTACTCCTCCTACTCCTCCTCCATATCGTCTTTGCCTAACGCTGACCAAAAAAACGCCATTTTTCAGAGGTCCAACTGGCACTCTTTTACCACAATTTTTCCGGAGGTCCACCTACAGGCCCTCTGTCCAAACTATTTTCTGGAGGTCCACCTACAGGCCCTCTGTCCACACTATTTTTCCGGAGGTCCACCTACAGGCCCTCTGTCCAAACAATTTTTCTGGAGGTCCACCTACAGGCCCCTCTGTCCAAACAATTTTTCCGGAGGTCCACCTACAGGCCCCCTGCCTAAACAATTTTTACGGAGGTCCACCTACAGGCCCTCTCTCCAATTCCAGTTTCATTTGCGCAAACTGGCGTAAATTTTTTTTTTCGGGATA
>ONZH01002234.1:0-14541 GCA_900303285.1 Rhinella marina
ATTCGCTCATCACTAATCAGCACTTTACCATACCTAGTTAAATATTTTTTATATTGTCATTTTATTATAAGTAAAACAGGAAAAAAGGGATTTCTAATTAATATGTTTGATATTTGTTACTTTTTACCATTTTACGGTAAACATGTTGGGAGGCAGAGTTTGAATGGATATTTTAGCGAGATAGTATACAGAGAGAAACTATAATAAATGAGACTATGTATAAGGCGTAATAGACTGAAATAGTATCAGCCTTGTTGCAGTACCTGCGCAGGTTTTGTCCAGCCGCCTCTCGGCAAGTTTGGCGCGCTGCGGCTGGATCTCCGGCCGATCCCCATTATAGTGAATGGGGTCGGACGAGCATCCCGCAGCACACATGTGCAAATGGTAGTGCGGATCTGGCATGCTGTTCCCTTGCTGGAACGGCCTGCCAGAAAAGCTTACTGCAAGTGTGAAAGTAGCATTATCTTGGTAGATTTGGTATTCTGCCATCTATTACAGTTCCACATAGTGGTAACCCAGTTTTCCCAGTACCTTTCCCAAATCTGCCTAGCTATAGCACTATTTACAATTGAGGATAGGTATTTATTTAGCAAGACTTGGTGTTTCACAGTTCCTATTACAGCTCCACATAATGTGTTACCCACTGTTCCCAGGACCCTGAATGAAAACTCTGTCTAGCTATGTTACAGTATACGGGATTTGCCACTGGGATTCTTACTCAGTTTTTACAAGTCCCTGGATAGAAAATCAAGCTATGTATTGTATAATGCTTCATTTCATAAACACTCTGATTTGGTATTCTACAGTCTGGGCAAGCTGGGCAGCTCTACAGTCTTGTCACTCAGCTTTTCCAGGACCCTGAACGGCAAGTTGGTCTAGCTATATAAAAGGATTTAGTCTGGGAAAACTGGGTAATAACCTCTAAAGAGAAGTAATGGAGGCCACATTTGGTACTGAGATTGGGTATACACTATGGGGGTCATTTATGAGATCAGATAATGTCTGTATGTCATTTCATAATCCTCTCCACTTTTCAAAATGGTCTATGTTTAAAGGGGTTCTCCAGGAACTAAGAAAATGAGAATACTTAAATAATACTTTATTATAAATATATTCCCAAATATCTTTAATTAGTTATAATGTTTTTTTTTTTTGTCTAGGGAGCAATGATTAGGAGAAACAAAATGGCCGTCGTCCTATTAGTACACTCAGAACCTGTCCTAATCACACAGGAGGACAAGTTACTTCACAACACTGAGGTAAAGAGCTGCCTCATCCTTCTCTCTGCCGCTTGTCAGGGATTATGATCCTGAATATAAATATAAGAACTTTAGCTGAATCTCTGTAGGAAGGAGTTCATGAGGAGATGTGGTAATGAGCAGCAGCTATCGTGTCCAGTCTCCATCACCACAGTCTGTCCTGTCTTCTCAGTACTTCATGTCTCCTCATGAACTCCATTCCTACAGAGATTCAGCTGAAGATCTTATCATCTGTATTCACGATCATAATTCCTGACATGTAGAGCAGAAAGGAGGATGAGGGAGCTCTTTAGGTCAGTGTTGTGAAATAACTTGTGATTAGGACAGGTTTTGTGTGTACTAATAGGACAGCAGCCATTTTAATACTCCTAATGATTGACACCTAGACAAAATGAGCCATTATAACTAATGAAAGGTATTTGGGAATATATTTATAATAAAGTAATATTTAAAGGGAACCTGTCATCTCCGAAACACCCCCGAACTAGAGTAAGTGTTGTATAGTGTAAGTGATGCTGAATCCGAACATGTAATTTTTATCTTCGTACTCACTTGCATTCTGATGCTGTGCTCTGACAAACCAGCAGTAAAATGCACTCACTGGACTCCAGTGCTCACTCACATAATGGAGAGGACTCAAAGAAGAGTCAGTGAGTGCATTTTACTGAAAGTTTGTGGGAGCACAGTGTCGGAATGGAAGTGAGTATAAAGATAAAACTTACATATTCGGATTCAGCATCATTTACACTATACACCACTTACTCTAGTTCAGGGGGTGTTTCGGTGATGACAGGTTCCCTTTAAGTATTTTCATAGTCTTAATTCCTGGAGAACCCCTTTAAGAGGTAATAGTCCTGGATTATGGTTCATTTACTATGTGTGACTTTTGCAAAAATTGCAAAAAAAGTTGTAACCCACGCCAGGCAACCCACTGGTCTACTTTCACACCTAACGGTGTAAATCACATTGCACTCATGCCACATATATGTATAGTGCAGTGGTTTAGAAATATGGTGCAGGCATACAAAGCAAAGCCAAAGCAAAACTGACATAATACAACATTATGATAAATTAGCCCTTATAGCCATACATATAAGAAATATATATTTAGTCTCTAGTAGTTTGGCGATTAGGTAGAATAAACTTTGTAACTGGGCAGATTAACAATTAAAGGGTTCTGTAGTTCTTTAAAACTGATGATCTATCCTCTGGATAGATCATCAGCATCTGATCGGCGGCGGTCCGACACCCGGGACCCCCGGCACTGGGCCTGAGGAAAACACAGAGAAGGCCGCTGCTTCTGCAGCGCCGCTGCCTTCTCAAACAGCTGATTGCGGGTCCCCGGGTGTCGGACCGCCACCGATCAGATGCTGATGATCTATCCAGGGAAGATCATTAGTTTTACAGAACTGCAGAACCGCTTTAAGCTTATGTACTATGGCTGGTATTATTTATATACTACAGCTGCTACTATGCCTGGTGCTATTACCATATATATTTTTTATTGTTAGTAACCAGGAGATTCATTCCAACAAAATGGTCACACTCACTGTGTAGACAGAAATTATCCAGACTAAACCCAGTCCCCTCCTCCTATACTTCCTGGCTTATGTGCACCAACATCAGAGGGGGAAATGGGAGGGGGAGATGACATGGTTACAGCCTAAGAGAACAATGCAATATCTGATGAAATAACAAAGACACATAAGAAGTTGATGTTGGTTGTTTTCTTTTCTTTGTTTTGACTCTGGGTATAATAGCCCTTTAAATAGTGAATGCAGTGCACTGACAGTGCCTTCCATTGTGCTAATAAATAGTGCATTATTGCCTACAGTTGCAAAAGAAAGTAAGTGAACCCTTTAGAATTACCTGGATTTCTCCTTTGAATGCTAATAAAATGTGGTCTGAGACTGCTGCTAGTACTCTGCCTCAGAGTGGGAACTCTTTTAAAGGGGTTTTCGTGGATTTTACTACTGATGACCTATCCTCAGGATAGGTCATCAGTATCTGATCAGTGGGGGTCCGACACTCGGGACCCCCGCCGATCAGTTGTTTGAGAAGGCACCGGCGCGTGAGTGCCGCAGTCTTCCCGCAGGGGTTCTCCGGGAATTAAGAAAATGAAAATACTTAAATATTATTTTATTATAAATATATTCCCAAATACCTTTCATTAGTTATAATGGCTCGTTTTGTCTAGGGAGCAATCATCAGGAGAAACAAAATAGCCGCCATCCTATTAGTACACAGAAAACCTGTCCTAATCACACATGAGGACAAATTACTTTACAACACTGAGGTAAAGAGCTGCCTCATCCTCCTCTCTGCTCTGCTTGTCAGGGATTATGATCTTGAATACATAAGATTGGATCTTCAGCTGAATCTCTGTAGGAATGGAGTTCATGAGGAGACATGAAGTACAGAGACGACGGACAGGACAGACTGTGGTGATGGAGACTGCACACAAGAGCTGCTCATTAGCCACACCTCACACCACACCTCTCATATGTCCTCATCTTCTCCATTCTTATAAAGATTTGTCTGTATTCAGGATCATGATTCCTGACAAGCAGAGCAGAGAAGAAGATTAGACAGGACTATGGCTCATTGTGGTGAAGTAACTTGTCCTCCAGTGTGATTAGGACAGGTTTTGTGTATACTGAAAGGACGGTGGCCATTTTATTTGTCCTGATGATTGCCCCCTAGACAGAACGAGCCATTATAACCAATGAAAGGCATTTGTTAATATATTTATCATAAAATAATATTTAAGTATTTTCATTTTTTTTATTTTTTCCTGGAGAACCCCTTTAAGGGGTTTTCCGGGAGTTCAATATTGATGGCCTGTCCTCAGGATTCATCATCAATATCTGATGAGTGGGGGATCAATTCCCTGATGATTAACTGTTTGAAGAGGCTGTGGCTCTCACCAAAGGATAGGCCATCAATATTGAACTCCCAGAAAACCCTTTTAAGATCACTTTTAGAGTACAACAGGCAATCCTGAAACAGGTGAAAGAGATCCCAAGGGTAACCTCTAAAGTCCTACAGACTCAACAAAATGAAAAACCGTCTGTTCATGTGACCACTGTTAGAGATCACTGAACATGCATAGTGATCATGAAAGATATCTCGAAGAAAATCGCTGCAGTCGAAAAAAAAATTCTGACCCATCTCAAATTTGCCCAAGACCACATATATGTCCCACAATGCTTCTGGGAAAATTTTCTATGGACAGATAAGACAAAAGTACAACCTTTTAGCACCAATACCTTACCCCCCCCCTGTGAAGCATGGTCACTGGTGAATGAGTTCTAAAGTGTATGAAAACATTTTATATGGAAATGCAAGGACTGCATCCATGTCCTCATGCTGATAAGATGTAGGTTGATGAAATAACACACAACCCCAAAGCACACAAATATATCAAATAAAGAATGGTTCAGAAAGAAGATTTGTGTCTTGGGATGGCATAATCCTATAACCCTACAGAGATGCTGTGGCCTGACCTGATAAGGGCTGTGCACGCAAGGCCTCCCATAAATATTGATGATGACACATTTGCAAGGAGGAATGGTCCAAAATTCCTCCTCTACATTGTGCAAATCTTATTATAAAGAAAGCTTCTACTTTTTAGAATCCATGATGATCTGCAGATTCAGTGTATCGGCTAGAGAACTCTGAAAGATCAGAAAACCTGGTAATGAATTAAGCAGGCGCATAACTATAATTTATATGTCTTGGAATGCAGTAACAAGGAGATGTGCTATTATTGTACAAAAGTAGTAAAAACCATGTAAAACTACACATATTTGGTATCACCGTAATCGTACTGACGAAGAGCATAACAGTAACACAAGTCGCGTTGACTAGTGAATATCATAAATTTATACTGCAAAAAGCAATAAAAGAACTGCTTTTTTCCCCATTATTACCCAAAAAAAGGGTAATCAAAGTTAATAACATAGGTACCCCAAAATGGTGTCACTAAAAACACAATACTCCCCACAAACAACCAGCCTTCTTACGGCTACATCGACAGAAATATAAAAAATGACATGGCCAGGAAAAATAACAGCCGTGGAGTTTCTTATTTCATACTTCTCCATAGCTGAAATCTCCTCAAAATACTAAGAGGAGTATTATTATCTCCCGGAAAAAAATGTAGTACGACCTCTGGTGACAGATCAGCTTGCATATTGGAGTTTTATATTGAGTTTGAAGGCCAAATATTACAGGTTCCCAAGGAAAGCAGAACTTTACTTACATGAGTCCATAAATCCTGAAATTATGTGGCCATAAATGTTAATTCCCGTTTTGACATATTTCTCCCAGGCTTTCCTCATTAAACCTTCCTAATTTTTTTACATATGTAGAATCTGAGAGCGTGAGAGAAATTTCTATGTATTGTTATGTCGTTCACATCACCATTCCTACATCGACTGAAATTACTTGTTGCTTTGCTTGCAAACGAGATGCTTTCCATTAGTCAATCACATGTCGTTTCCCTGGCACATACGTGGACGTCTACAGAAACAAAAATAACTCATCCAATTATGGAAAAATAAAGTGCCTTAATTGTTACCCCTGATCAGGAAACAATCAAGACGGATTCCGTTCTCCCACGAGTCAAAAAGAACAATGATACAAAGTGTTGTGTAAAAGACTGTCTCAAGAATTCATCTTCAACTTGAGGAACTATGTTTACAATATTAACCCCTTAAAGGAATTGTGTGAGGTTAGAAAAATATCCTTTCCTTTTTTGTTTCAGAAACAGTGCCACTCCTTTCTAGAGGCCTGTGTCTGGTTTTACAGCTTCATCCCAATTCACTGTCCCAATTATGGACAAGATTATTGTTGTCATTGGAAAGCTGCCATGTTTTTGTAGTCTTCTACAATCCTTTGTAGACCAATTTTTTTTGTCATTTTGGCAAATTTTTAATACCGTACATAGGGTGTTTCATAGGGTGACTTTTTAAAGGGGTTTTGTGCTTTTGTCGATTTTCCTTTTATTTTCTTTCGATGTGTTTTTAGATAAAAAATAACATCATCTTCAGTGAAAAAAAAAAAAGATAGGCAAAAATGCCAATTTAAAAATGTCAAGTGCCAAAACACTCCATATGGAAACTAACCCCTTTTCTCCATGTGACTAAAAGCCCACACCCTGTTCCCATAAAATTAAAAATGACCGGGATCATTAATATACAGTAGATTATATTTTTGCCAAATGCCATTTTTCAATATAATAACTAGAGACTAGAGATGATTGAATTTCTTTAAATTCATTTTGGCTCCAATTCTAACAAATTGGTCAGTAGATTCAATTCAGGTACAAGTAGGTTTGACCAGGGGCGTAGCTAAATGCTCATGGGCCCTGATACATGAGTTCAGCTTGGGCCTCCCTTCCCTCAGTGCTTTGTGGCCAGGCAAAAATTGGAATAGCACCTACCCACAATGCCAAATTCTTAAACCTAACCCCTTCCCTCCAGCCAGAGGAGTAACTTGACCAGCATGCACTTTCTATAATACCGGTGTCTTCTTATGTGGCACAAGGGTCTTTGGACCCACTCAGGCTCCTGGGCCCAGTAGCGACTGCTACCTCTGCACCCCCTATAGCTACGCCCCTGGGTTTGGCCTGAATCAATCTGCCCCAATAGGACTGAAAATTGGTGTATGACAGTCTGAGCTCATAGGACTTTATTTTTTTATCTTTTGTTCTAGTTCTCTCTGTTGTATTTATTTTAGAGGTTATAGTGGTAGAAAAGCACTCTATATCTGGAATATATGTCACTTTCTTTATTTGTGATAATTAAAATATATATCAATAAAACACTAATAAAACATCACCTTAAAACATATTGAAAATAGCTCAACATCAAGTCATAAGAAAATATGGATCATACCACAATATTGTCTTTTAGTTACACCTTTGCGCAATAGGTAAACAGGTATACTAGTATACGATAATATGTAATTGCTTAGTCTTTCTTTACATAGAATAAGCCCCCTTCCTTTTTTTTTGAATGAGCCCCTTTTTTTGAGCATAAGCCCCTTTTTTGAGAATAAGCCCCTTTTTTTGGGATTGTTAATTTGTTCAGTTGAAAGTCCTCCAGGATATATACTTAACGTATATATAAAGTATAAGTATATATCCTGGAGGACTTTCAACTGAACAAATTAACAATCCCAAAAAAAGGGGCTTATTCTCAAAAAAGGGGCTTATTTTCAAAAAAGGGGCTCATTAAAAAAAAGGGGCTTATTCTATGTAAAGAAAGACCTATTACCTATTGCGCAAAGGTGTAACTAAAAGACAATATTGTGGTATGATCCATATTTCTTATGACTTGATGTTGAGATATTTTCAATATGTTTAAGGTGATGTTTTATTAGTGTTATTGATTATTGATATATATTTTTATTATCACAAATAAAGAAAGTGACATATATTCCAGATATAGAGTGCTTTTCTACCACTATAACCTACTACATTTTATTTCGGAATTGGGTGGATCCATTGTAGTTAGTGCACCACCCATATTGAGCAGCAAAAGAGAGCCACCATATCCAGTGTATTTATTTTAGAATTTCTCTCTTTGTCTCTACCCTTTCAAGCTCTTTAAAGGGAACCTGTCACCATAAAAATGCAGGAAAATATGTCAGCAGCATGTCATAGAGCTGGAGGAGCTGAGCAGATTGATGTATAGATTTCTGGGAAAATATTCAGTATAGCTTGTATATCATTCTTTTAAGTCCCTGCTCTTTCTGGGCTTTGATGTCCAGGAGGCTCCTATCAGTGATTGACAGCTTTCTCTCTATTACTATAAATACAGAGAGAGCTGTCAATGACTGATAGGACCGGCTCCTGGACTTCAAAGCCCAAAATAAACAGGAATTTAAATGAATGAAAAGCTAATTATACTGAATCTTTTCCCATAAAATTATATATCAATCTGCTCATCTCCTCCTGGTCTATAACAGCGGCCTGCTGATCAGACACCATTTTCAACGTGAAATGTTCCCTTTAATGCAAATAAAGCAATAGTAAATAATGTGGGAGTGACACTGACATATATAGCTATGGGTTAATGCAAGGTTGACAGTGTTGAAAAAAATGCCCTATTGGACACGATTTGTGCCCAAAATATACACTGATGGAGATGCTGGAAAATCTGCTTATATGTGCACTTATTAACTGGACAGAAAAGTCCTGTAACATCAGTGGCTGAGCCCACAATGGTGTCTTTGTATAGGCGCTAACACAGTGCCTGATAGACAAGTCAATATTGTCCCTCTGATTGGCTGTCAGGCTGACTGCAAGGCATTGTGGGCAAGCCGCTGGCACATGCCCCACTCACGTGATCCTCCCTCTTCATCTTCCCTTCCCTGTTTCCCTCACTGGTGTACTGAATTTGAAATGGAAAATGACTGCCTCATTTTGAGTGATTCATCCAGGTTGAATTGCCAAATTCTTGGATTCATTTGGAAATAGAATATTTTTGAAATTTGTAACAAATACAATTAGTTTAAAATTGCTTGGCTCATCTCTACTGGTGAGACCATAAAGAGTAAAACAAAATATTGAAAAAAAAATTTGTTTTCTTGACCACTTTATTACCAGTGATTTCACCTGGAAAGTTGATGAGGCTTTGGGAAGCAAGACCTGAGCCCTAACCCCACACTGCAACCAGAGTTTTATGTCATACATTCTGCCAATCATAAGAGAGTCTGTAATGGCCCAGACTAGTATGTGTGTAGGTGTCGGAGGTATTTCAGTATTCCTAGCTTCCATAGTTTTCTCCAGTCTAAAGGTAAAGGCCTGCATTCCGAAACTCTCCCTCATTCTTAGTTTCCCTGTATGTGAGCTCAAAACGCTTCCATCTGGTGTCTAAAGTTGGTATTGCACATTATACATTATTGTCTGCATTGCCTTATATTGCTGTATTCTCATTGGTTCCTTTTCATGTCATTTATGTGATGGAGTGTGCTTGACCATGTGACCCCTCTGCTACCTGTCAGCTGCCAATGACAGACCAGAGGAGGTAGCTAGTTCCGCCCTCCTTTTTCTCTAAGGAGTGAGCTGGAATATTCCATTTAGTTCTGGTTCTGCCTCAGACCAGAGAACAGTGCACAGCTCTCCTGCATATCTCAGCCATCCATTCAGGCCTGAGGCCTAGTTATTCAGCCATTATCTTCACCAGCACAGTTAACCCAGACTGCATCCAGACAGCTATAAGGATCATCACAGGTTCTTTCAAGTATTCAGTAGGACTACCTATATAAAGTTCCAGAACCTACTGTCTGACCTCTGAGGAGTTGAGGGTCACCCACTCAGGATCACTTCTACCCCGGCTTACATGACCGGAAGGTTCATGCGTCTTCCACCTGGTCGCCAGAGTGCGAGGGCAGCGTCATTCTCTAAGTATTTCAAGTGCTCAAAGTTCTTTAGTCACCCGTGCCTTACTCAGCTGAAAGGACTAATCTATTGGATCAGGTCTGTAATTACTTATTATACTACTACTACTCCTATCATCTCAAGTCAGCCGACAGCTAAGCTCTTAAAGCTACAGCGCATTGTCAAGCCACTCTACTCTACCGCTGTATCCATACCATCTAAACCTGGCTATGTACCAGAGAGACTGTAACCTGTATAACATATTGGTTCCTGCATTAAAGCAAACGTTATCCTTGACCCCTGGCATTGGTTTAATTATTGGTGCCTTGTGCGAGGAGGGTAACGGGAACATTCTTGCAGCCAGGCAACCCTGGGAACAAGGCCGCCATAGTAACCCTCGTGCCCGTGATATCACCCGTGACAACCTTAAAGGTCCCCTGTCCCAGGATAGTACCCGTGTGTTGCAAGTCCAAGAGTGGTTGCGATGGACAACACAGGAAAATTGTATTCTTTGGGTCCTGGCCATACACAGAAGGGAGTGATAGTCTACTGTAGAGCACAATTGCCATGAACAGTACAGTGGTCCATTGTCCACCACCTCCTTAGACAACACTGGTAAATCCCCACTGTCAGCACACAGAGACTGCAAAAGGTCTTGCGAATTGGGGCAGAGAATGTTCTGGGGTAGCACATCAGAGAAGGGGTGACTATGGGGTTCCAGGGAGTACGTGACCACATGCAATCTCCATCTAAAAAGTCATACTGAGGCTCACCACCATGCTTTACACTGCAATCTTATTACTGAGGCTCACCACCATGCTTTACACTGCAATCTTATTGAAAGACAGACAATTAGGGGTTCACTGCCAGGTTGTCAGGCAGCATTTTTAAGTGGGTCACCATTACCGTGTCCCTGAAAATTGGCGGTGATGGACCTTCGTTGCACCTAGTTGGGTGCTTCCCTAACATGTGATGGGCATGTGCCTCGCCTTTCTTTGTCTGGGTGAGCACAATTGCCATGAGGGTAACCACCAGGCTGTTGCCTGAGAATTTGGGGTAATGGTGGGATTAGGCAGCCTCAGAGGCATCCCTACATGCTGCCCCTGCTGTTTCCTGTCCATTTCCGTGGTGTTTCCATCATTTTCTGAGGTTTCCAGGTTTTCACCCAGCCTTCCCTAGGCAGAGCCTTGGTCCCCTGCAAAAAATGCTCGAGTCTCCCATTGACTTCAATGGGGTTCGTTATTCGAAACGAGCATCCGAGCATCGGGAAAAGTTCGACTCGAATAACGAGCACCCGAGCATTTTAGTGCTCGCTCATCTCTAATCAGGACCAATGATGATTTTTACACCGGGAAGGCTTGGAACAAACTCCCATCAGATGTGGTTGGGAAATCTACAGTAAGTAAATTTACACATGCCTGGGAAAAACATGGCTATCCTAAGAAAAAAAATAATATGGGGCAGACTATACTTCTGTGTTTCTATGAGTACCAGACACAACAGCCTTGTAATGGGGAGGTTGGGAGGCATGGACCACTGTACAGGTGTCAGGGGGTGAGGTAGTTGTATGGGAAGCAAGTTACAGTGGGGACTCCTTGGGGGGACTTTCTCATGATGGGACAGATTCAATTGTGTTTAGAAAGGCTGATGGGCTTCCGTCAACACTGTGTGTATAGAACCCCATGGCCTTTCATAAAAATAGTCTGGCGATGACCCCAAGGCAATTTTCAGGGACAAGGTAATGGTGACCCACTTAAAAATGCTGCCTGACGACCTGGCGGTGAACCACTGATTGTCTGTCTTTCAATAAGATTGCAGTGTAAAGCATGGTGGTGAGTATGGGAAGCAAGTTACAGTGGGGACTCCTTGGGGGGACTTTCTCATGATGGGACAGATTCAACTTGGGTGGATCAGGCACAGGAACAGATCAATTTTTTTTTTTTTTTGTGTTTATTTAACTTTTATTTAGCACAAATAACCACAGAGATATTTATTCGTTCTCTTCGCTGCGCAGTCTGGCGTTGGGGTTCGTCACTTTGATGGCGAGCTGTGCCGCTCTCTCCACAATGGGCTTTCGGTTCTTTGAGGAGATCAGTGAAATTCAGTGAATGACGACGCAGGACCCCAACTTAAAAATTTAGCATCAACCGGTACAGTCGTAAATTATGAGCTTTATCAAGTGTGGCATGTGTTCTCTGTATTCTTCTCAGTTTATTACCGTATATGGCAGCTATACGGAAAAATAGTTTGGAGAGAGAGAAAGATAGGAAAAAGATGTAAATTGTTTGGACAGAGGGCCTGTAGGTGGACCTCCGGAAAAATTGTTTGGAGAGAGGGCCTGTAGGTGGACCTCCGGAAAAATTGTTTGGAGAGAGGGCCTGTAGGTGGACCTCCGGAAACATTGTTTGGAGAGAGGGCCTGTAGGTGGACCTCTGGAAAAATTGTTTGAAGAGAGGGCCTGTAGGGGGCCCTCCTGAAAAATTGTGGTAAAAGAGTGCCAGTTGGACCTCTAAAAAATGGCTTTTTTTTGGTCAGCGTTAGGCAAAGACGACATGGAGGAGGAGTAGGAGGAGTAGAGAAGAGGAATCGAATACATAAGTAATGTTAATCTTTAACTGCTTTCCCCCGGAGGAGATTTGAATTCCGGTGAAATCCAGGCTTTGTTCATTTTAATAAGCGTCAGCCTGTCAGCACTGTCAGTTGACAGGCGTGTACGCTTTACGGTGATGACGCCACCAGCTGCACTGAATACCCGCTCTGACAGCACGCTAGCGGCAGGGCAGGCCAGCACCTCCAAGGCGTACAGCGCCAGTTCAGGCCACATGTCCAGCTTTGAAACCCAGTAGTTGTATGGAGCAGAGTGATCGCTACGGACGTTGGTATGGTCAGCTAGGTACTTCCTCACCATCTTTCTGTACAGCTCCCCCCTACTCTGCCTAGACTGGGGACAGGTGACAGTGTCTTGCTGGGGTGACATAAAACTGGCAAAGGCCTTGGAGAGCGTTCCCCTGCCAGTGCTTGACAAGCTGCCTGCTTGGCTCCTCTCCCCCGCTACTTGGCCCACAGAACCATGCCCTCTGCCGCTAGCGGCGTCAGATGGGAAGGATTGTTTCAGCTTGTGCACCAGGGCCTGTTGATATCTATTCACTCTCATACTCCTTTCCTCTGCAGGGATGAGAGTGGAAAGGTTCTGCTTGTACCGTGGGTCCAGGAGAGTGAACACCCAGTAATCGGTGTTTGAAAAAATGCTTCTAACGCGAGGGTCACGGGATAGGCAGCCTAACATGAAGTCTGCTCCCTCACCATCTTTCTGTACAGCTCCCCCCTACTCTGCCTAGACTGGGGACAGGTGACAGTGTCTTGCTGGGGTGACATAAAACTGGCAAAGGCCTTGGAGAGCGTTCCCCTGCCAGTGCTTGACAAGCTGCCTGCTTGGCTCCTCTCCCCCGCTACTTGGCCCACAGAACCATGCCCTCTGCCGCTAGCGGCGTCAGATGGGAAGGATTGTTTCAGCTTGTGCACCAGGGCCTGTTGATATCTATTCACTCTCATACTCCTTTCCTCTGCAGGGATGAGAGTGGAAAGGTTCTGCTTGTACCGTGGGTCCAGGAGAGTGAACACCCAGTAATCGGTGTTTGAAAAAATGCTTCTAACGCGAGGGTCACGGGATAGGCAGCCTAACATGAAGTCTGCCATGTGCGCCAGAGTCCCAACACGTAAGAATTCCCTCTCCTCACTGGCCTGACTCTCCATTTCCTCCTCCTCCTCCTCCAAGTCCTCCTCTTCAGCCCATACACGCTCAAGAGTTAAGGACTGAGCACTGGTACCCTCTACTGTCTCGCCAACATTCTCCTCCTCTTCCTCCTCATCCCCCTCCACCGATACACGCTGAGAAACAGACCGGAGGGTGCTCTGGCTATCAAGCGACATATCTTCCTCCACCGTCTCTTGTGACAAGCGCAAAGCATCCGACTTGATGCTGAGCAGTGAGTTTTTCAACAGGCAAAGCAGCGGGATGGTGAGGCTGATAATGGCGGCATCGCCGCTGACCATCTGTGTTGACTCCTCAAAGTTGCTCAACACTTGGCAGATATCAGACATCCACGTCCACTCCTCATTGTAGACTTGAGGAATCTGACTGACCTGACTACCAGTTCTGGTGGAAGTTGACATCTGGCAGTCTACAATCGCTCTGCGCTGCTGGTAAACTCTGGATAACATGTTTAATGTCGAATTCCATCTTTGTGGGCACGTCGCACAACAGTCGGTGAGCGGGCAGTTGTAGGCGGCGCTGCCCTGAGAGTGGCAGCATCTGTGGTGGACTTGCGTAAATGCGCACAGATGCGGCGCACCTTGGTGAGCAAATCAGACAGATTGGGGTATGTCTTGAGGAACCGCTGAACTATTAGATTGAACACGTGGGCCAGGCATGGCACATGTGTCAGTCTGCCGAGTTGCAGAGCCACCACCAGGTTACGCCCGTTGTCACACACAACCATGCCTGGCTTGAGGTTCAGCGGTGCCAGCCACACATCGGTCTGCGCCGTGATGCCCTGTAACAGCTCTTGGGCGGTGTGCCTTTTGTCACCTAAGCTCAGCAGTTTGAGCACCACCTGCTGGCGCTTACCCATGGCACTGCTGCTGCGCCTAGAGCTACCGACTGAAGGCGCCGTGCCCACGGATGGTAATTCGGAGGAGGAAGTGGAGGAGGAGGAGGGGTCGGAGGAGGAGGCATAGTACGTCTGAGAGACCTTGACCGAGGTAGGCCCCGCAATCCTCGGTGTGGGCAGTACATGAGCGGCCCCAGGGTCAGTCTCGGTCCCAGCCTCCACCATGTTAACCCAATGTGCCGTCAGTGAGATATAGTGTCCTGCCCGGCAGCACTTGTCCACG
>ONZH01002235.1:0-24537 GCA_900303285.1 Rhinella marina
CAGGTCAGTTTTATCTCATAGGGAACACTGTAAAAAAAACCATAAAACGTGTACACCGAGAATGAAGAGAACAGGTCAGTTTTATCTCATAGGGAACACTGTAAAAACAAAACCCATAAAACTATATAAATGTGGTATCACTGTAATCGTACTGACCCGGAGAATGAAGAGAACAGGTCAGTTTTATCTCATAGGGAACACTGTAAAAAACAAAACCCATAAAACTATATAAATGTGGTATCACTGTAATCGTACTGACCCGGAGAATGAAGAGAACAGGTCAGTTTTATCTCATAGGGAACACTGTAAAAACAAAACCCATAAAACTATATAAATGTGGTATCACTGTAATCGTACTGACCTGGAGAATGAAGAGAACAGGTCAGTTTTATCTCATAGGGAACACTGTAAAAACAAAACCTATAAAACTATATATAAATGTGGTATCACTGTAATCGTACTGACCCGGAGAATGAAGAGAACAGGTCAGTTTTATCTCATAGGGAACACTGTAAAAAACAAAACCCATAAAACTATATAAATGTGGTATCACTGTAATCGTACTGACCCGGAGAATGAAGAGAACAGGTCAGTTTTATCTCATAGGGAACACTGTAAAAACAAAACCCATAAAACTATATAAATGTGGTATCACTGTAATCGTACTGACCGGAGAATGAAGAGAACAGGTCAGTTTTATCTCATAGGGAACACTGTAAAAACAAAACCCATAAAACTATATAAATGTGGTATCACTGTAATCGTACTGACCCGGAGAATGAAGAGAACAGGTCAGTTTTATCTCATAGGGAACACTGTAAAAACAAAACCTATAAAACTATATAAATGTGGTATCACTGTAATCGTACTGACCCGGAGAATGAAGAGAACAGGTCAGTTTTATCTCATAGGGAACACTGTAAAAACAAAACCCATAAAACTATATAAATGTGGTATCACTGTAATCGTACTGACCGGAGAATGAAGAGAACAGGTCAGTTTTATCTCATAGGGAACACTGTAAAAACAAAACCTATAAAACTATATAAATGTGGTATCACTGTAATCGTACTGACCGGAGAATGAAGAGAACAGGTCAGTTTTATCTCATAGGGAAACACTGTAAAAACAAAACCCATAAAACTATATAAATGTGGTATCACTGTAATCGTACTGACCCGGAGAATGAAGAGAACAGGTCAGTTTTTATCTCATAGGGAACACTGTAAAAACAAAACCTATAAAACTATATAAATGTGGTATCACTGTAATCGTACTGACCTGGAGAATGAAGAGAACAGGTCAGTTTTATCTCATAGGGAACACTGTAAAAACAAAACCCATAAAACTATATAAATGTGGTATCACTGTAATCGTACTGACCCGGAGAATGAAGAGAACAGGTCAGTTTTATCTCATAGGGAACACTGTAAAAACAAAACCTATAAAACTATATAAATGTGGTATCACTGTAATCGTACTGACCCGGAGAATGAAGAGAACAGGTCAGTTTTATCTCATAGGGAACACTGTAAAAACAAAAACCCATAAAAACTATATAAATGTGGTATCACTGTAATCGTACTGACCCGGAGAATGAAGAGAACAGGTCAGTTTTATCTCATAGGGAACACTGTAAAAACAAAACCCATAAAACTATATAAATGTGGTATCACTGTAATCGTACTGACCCGGAGAATGAAGAGAACAGGTCAGTTTTATCTCATAGGGAACACTGTAAAAACAAAACCCATAAAACTATATAAATGTGGTATCACTGTAATCGTACTGACCTGGAGAATGAAGAGAACAGGTCAGTTTTATCTCATAGGGAACACTGTAAAAACAAAACCCATAAAACTATATAAATGTGGTATCACTGTAATCGTACTGACCTGGAGAATGAAGAGAACAGGTCAGTTTTATCTCATAGGGAACACTGTAAAAACAAAACCCATAAAACTATATAAATGTGGTATCACTGTAATCGTACTGACCGGAGAATGAAGAGAACAGGTCAGTTTTATCTCATAGGGAACACTGTAAAAACAAAACCTATAAAACTATATAAATGTGGTATCACTGTAATCGTACTGACCCGGAGAATGAAGAAATCACACATGAAGCAATGCAAGACTTGTCATCGCGTTTCGTCTCCTGCGCGATATGAGGCACATAATTCACCGTTCCTCATATACAAGATAGACCGAAGAATCAGTCTTACCCGAAAAATTTCACAGTCGACGTAGGGAGAGACCGGGATCACGACGCATGGTAATCCGAACGAGCAGCGATGTGAAATGCATCGAATGGATATTCTTCTAAGAAATACAGTAAACTGCTCTTTTTATTTCCAAAGGGACTAAAAACTAAATAAAAAGCAAGAAAATGGAAAATCAAAGACATCTGAATAAAAAGTGATTACTGTGAAGGTTAGAGATAAAATCGTGCTGCAAGGAAAAATAAGAGCAGCGCCTCCAAACAATGTGAAATCATGTACAGGGGCACGCCCTCACGGCTGGCATCCAGAAGCAAACAAGGACTACAAGTAGCAGCACACGGCTCCATGCACACAGACAAATGCAAACCACTGAAACGTGGATGACTCTGAACTCCATCACTGCTGTACTTACTATATGAAAACTGATGAAACTTGTGTCAGGCCCATCTACCAGCGACAAGGTGACTTCTGCAGCCCCTATACTGACAGACTGGACTGTCCCGGGCCTAAGCCTGAAACATTCAGGACAATGTAGAATCCAGCTGTATCATTTCTGATGAACGGAGGTGCACAGTCCAAACTGGGGCAGCCACTACCCCACATGTACAATGTCGCTGTAGACGGACCCCACACAAAATGTGCGCAAAGATCTTGTAATTTCCATACAGTAAGTAGAGTAGTGATGGGACTCAGATTTATCAGATTTTCCACGCGTCTTGGTGCACGGAGCGTGCGCTGCTGCTGCTGCTGATAAGTCTTTGCTAAAATAGTGATTCCATAAATTGGATAAAAGGGAAAAGTGGAAACAGGCACAGTACAGGCACCACACCTGCCCTGCCCATTCACCTCCAAGGACACCATTTGGCCCAGTTCCCCTGTAACCCTCAAACCTCCGCACCCAGATCTGCCAGCTGAAGGTAACGACAGATGAAACCTGTTACATTTTTCACCTTGCACCCTGATGTCGTCTGTGCACCGTGAGATCCCCCTGCACCCCGAGATCCTCTGCACCCTGAGATCCTCTGCACCCTGAGATCCTGTGCACCCTGAGATCCCCTCTGCACCTTGAGATCCTGTGCACCCTGAGATCCCCTCTGCACCTTGAGATCCTCTGCACCCTGAGATCCTGTGCACCCCGATGTCCTCTGTGCACCCTGAGATCCCCCTGCACCGTGAGATCCGCTCTGCACCGTGAGATCCCCTGTGCACCCTGAGATGCCCTGCACACCCTGAGATCCTCTGCACCCTGAGATCCGCCCAGCACCCTGAGGTACCCCTGTGCAGCAATCCTGAGATCCTCTGAACCCTAAGATCCTCTCTGCACCCTGAGATCCCCCTGACCCTGAGGTCCTCTGTGGACCCTCTATGCACCCTGAGATCCCCCCCTGCACCCTGATATCCTCTCTGCACCCTAAGATCCCTCCTGCACCCTGAGATCCCCTCTATGCACCCTGAGATCCCCCCTGCACCCTAAGATCCCTCCTGCACCCTGAGATCCCCTGTGCACCCTGAGATCCCCCCTGCACCCTGATATCCTCTTCTGCCACCCTAAGATCCCTCCTGCACCTGAGATCCCCTCTGTGCACCCTGAGATCCCCTGTGCACCCTAAAATCCCCTATGAAATCCTGAGATCCCCTGTGCACCCTGAGATCCCCCCTGCACACTGAGGTCCTCTGTGCACCCTCTATGCACCCTGAGATCCCCCCTGCACCCTGATATCCTCTCTGCACCCTGAGATCCCCCCTGCACCCTGAGATTCTCTGCACCCTGAAATCCTCCGGTGCACCCTGAGATCCCCCGTGCACACTGAGGTCCTCTGTGCACCCCTCTATGCACCCTGAGATCCCCCCCTGCACCCTGAGATCCCCCCTGCACACTGAGTCCTCTGTGCACCCTCTATGCACCCTGAGATCCCCCCCTGCACCCTGATATCCTCTCTGAACCTGAGATCCCCCCTGCACCCTGAGATTCTCTGCACCCTGAGATCCCCTGCACCCTGAAATCCCCCCGGGCACCCTGAGATTCTCTCGTGCACCCTGAGGTCCCCCTGCACCCTGAGATCCCCCCCTCGCTGACCCCCGCCCGCAGCCCCCCGATGTCTCCGCAGTGCTCGCCCCCGCCTCCCGTGCCCGCGCTCTCCCCGCTCAGCTCCAGTGACGGCCCCGGATCCGGTGTCTCCATCACCGGAAGATTCCGCATTCCGTCCAGGTGACCGGGCGGCCTGTTGTCCCGGCCTCCTCTGCCCCTCTCTCCCGACCCCCGGGCCCGGTAATGGGGCCCCCAGCGGGCCCCGGGCTGCTCCTGCTCCTCCTCGGATCCCTGCGGTTCTGTGCCAGCAAATATGTGCGGGGGAACCTGAGCACCAAGGAGGTAAGAGGGGCCCCGTCACATCCACCTACCGACCGACCTGTCACATCCACCTACCGATCGACCCCGTCACATCCACCTACCGACCGGACCCCGTCACATCCATCTACCGACCGACCCCGTCACATCCACCTACCGACCGACCTGTCACATCCAACCTACCGACCGACCTGTCACATCCACCTACCGACCGACCGCGTCACATCCACCTACCGATCGACCTGTCACATTCACCTACCGACCGACCCCGTCACATCCACCTACTGATCGACCCCGTCACATCCACCTACCGACCGACCTACCTACCATCCCGGACACATCCACCAACTGACCGACCCCTTCACATCCACCTACCGACCAACCTACCTACCTACAGAGCGACCTCCTCACATCCACCTACCTACCATGTCACATCCACCAACTGATCCCCTCACATCTACCTGCCGACGACCTACCTACAGATCGACCTGTCTATCTATCTCATATCTATCTATATCTATCTCATATCTATCTATCTATCTATCTATCTATCTATCTATCTATCTATCTATCTATCTATCTATCTATCTATCTATTATCTATCTATCATCTATCTGATATCTATCTATCTATCTATCTATTATCTATCTATCTATCTATCTATCTATTATCTATCTATCTATTATCTATCTATCTATCTATTATCTATCTATCTATTATTTATCTAGTTATCTATTACATTTCATCACTTTATGTCCTGATTCACATTGTACGTCCTCTTGAGGCCTCAATGTCCGTGCAGTTGTGGCCCCCATTCTGTGCTCCTTGGGGCCCGTCCTACTCCGGCACCGGTGCAGGATTTCGGATGAGATGCTCGGATTGACTGGTTTCAGGTTACGGATGTAATTTGTCATTGTGTCCTTAGGGCCACTCTATCAGATTATAGGGACACCCGCTCCAGGACGGGGGAGGGGGCTGCCCGCTGCCGTGTCTGATCAGCACTGCGGGGCGCTACAGCTGGCGGTGATGGTGCCCACTGAATACATCTACTAAGTGACAACTCCCCTCTAAACATGTGACACTGTGACAATCAGGGACACACCCACCGACTGTAACAATCAGGGACACACCCACCGACTGTGACAATCGGGGACACACCAACTGACTGTGAGGCTGTGACATTTGGGGACACGCCCGCCGACTGTTGTTTGTGCCGTTGCGGTCCCAGTATTTCTCTGTCTCCTGTATTCTGGCTGTTGAAAGCGGGATCCTGAACTCTGCATTTTTCTGGGTGTTTCCATCCTTCATCACTTTCAAGATCTTTGCTTGCTGTCTGTGAATAGAAACATTCTTGCCCTGCGCAGTCCTCCGGGGACCTCCACATGAGGTGGACGCCCCGCAGATTTGTGTGGGGCTGATCTGCAGCGTTTTTACAAGTGAAAGAAATCCACGGTGCGGTTGTTAAATGTGAATGGTGTCAATCACTTTGCGGATTTCCAGTGCTAAATCCACAGCACAGGGTCTGGTAGAAGCTCCTCTATGCTGCGTCTCATAGCTGGGGGTCTGCTACAATTGTATCCAGTCTAGACAATCCTCTGTTATGTAAACAACTTCTAGACTGATACATTGTAGTAACATTGAAGACAGGAGAGATCTGCTGGTGCAGTCACTGTGTACATACATTACTTATCCTGTACTGATCCTGAGTTACATCCTGTATTATACTCCAGAGCTGCACTCACTATTCTGCTGGTGCAGTCACTGTGTACATACATTACTTATCCTGTACTGATACTGAGTTACATCCTGTATTATACTCCAGAGCTGCACTCACTATTCTGCTGGTGCAGTCACTGTGTACATACATTACTTATCCTGTACGGATCCTGAGTTACATCCTGTATTATACTCCAGAGCTGCACTCACTATTCTGCTGGTGCAGTCACTGTGTACATACATTACTTATCCTGTACTGATCCTGAGTTACATCCTGTATATACTCAGAGCTGCACTCACTATTCTGCTGGTGCAGCACTGTGTACATACATTACTTATCCTGTACTGATCCTGAGTTACATCCTGTATTATACTCCAGAGCTGCACTCACTATTCTGCTGGTGGCAGTCACTGTGTACATACATTACTTATCCTGTACTGATCCTGAGTTACATCCTGTATTATACTCCAGAGCTGCACTCACTATTCTGCTGGTGCAGTCACTGTGTACATACATTACTTATCCTGTACTGATACTGAGTTACATCCTGTATTATACTCCAGAGCTGCACTCACTATTCTGCTGGTGCAGTCCACTGTGTACATACATTACTTATCCTGTACTGATCCTGGAGTTACATTCTGTATTATACTCCAGAGCTGCACTCACTATTCTGCTGGTGCAGTCACTGTGTACATACATTACTTATCCTGCTACTGATCCTGAGTTACATCCTGTATTATACTCCAGAGCTGCACTCACTATTCTGCTGGTGCAGTCACTGTGTACATACATTACTTATCCTGTACTGATCCTGAGTTACATCCTGTATTATACTCCAGAGCTGCACTCACTATTCTGCTGGTGCAGTCACTGTGTACATACATTACTTATCCTGTACTGATCCTCAGTTACATCCTGTATTATACTCCAGAGCTGCACTCACTATTCTGCTGGTGCAGTCACTGTGTATATACACTCACCGGCCACTTTATTAGGTACACCTGTCCAACTGCTCGTTAACACTTAATTTCTAATCAGCCAATCACATGGCCACAACTCAGTGCATTTAGGCATGTAGACATGGTCAAGACAATCTCCTGCAGTTCAAACCGAGCATCAGTATGGGGAAGAAAGGTGATTTGAGTGCCTTTGAACGTGGCATGGTTGTTGGTGCCAGAAGGGCTGGTCTGAGTATTTCAGAAACTGCTCATCTACTGGATTTTCACGCACAACCATCTCTAGGGTTTACAGAGAATGGTCCGAAAAAGAAAAAACATCCAGTGAGCGGCAGTTTCTGTGGGCGGAAATGCCTTGTTGATGCCAGAGGTCAGAGGAGAATGGGCAGACTGGTTCCAGCTGATAGAAAGGCAACAGTGACTCAAATTGCCACCCGTTACAACCAAGGTAGGCAGAAGAGCATCTCTGAACGCACAGTACGTCGAACTTTGAGGCAGATGGGCTACAGCAGCAGAAGACCACACCGGGTGCCACTCCTTTCAGCTAAGAACAGGAAACTGAGGCTACAATTTGCACAAGCTCATCGAAATTGGACAGTAGAAGATTGGAAAAACGTTGCCTGGTCTGATGAGTCTCGATTTCTGCTGCGACATTCGGATGGTAGGGTCAGAATTTGGCGTCAACAACATGAAAGCATGGATCCATCCTGCCTTGTATTCAACGGTTCAAGCTGGTGGTGGTGGTGTCATGGTGTGGGGAATATTTTCTTGGCACTCTTTGGGCCCCTTGGTACCAATTGAGGCATCGTTGCAACGCCACAGCCTACCTGAGTATTGTTGCTGACCATGTCCATCCCTTTATGACCACAATGTACCCAACATCTGATGGCTACTTCAGCAGGATAATGCGCCATGTCATAAAGCTGGATCATCTCAGACTGGTTTCTTGAACATGACAATGAGTTTCACTGTACTCAAATGGGCCTCCACAGTCACCAGATCTCAAATCCAATAGAGCATCTTTGGGATGTGGTGGGAACGGGAGATTCGCATCATGGATGTGCAGCCGACAAATCTGCGGCAACTGTGTGATGTCATCATGTCAATATGGACCAAAATCTCTGAGGAATGCTTCCAGCACCTTGTTGTATCTATGCCACGAAGAATTGAGGCAGTTCTGAAGGCAAAAGGGGGTCCAACCCGTTACTAGCATGGTGTACCTAATAAAGTGGCCGGTGAGTGTACATTACTTATCCTGTACTGATCCTGAGTTACATCCTGTATTATACTCCAGAGCTGCACTCACTATTCTGCTGGTGCAGTCACTGTGTACATACATTACTTATCCTGTACTGATGCAGAGTTACATCCTGTATTATACTCCAGAGCTGCACTCACTATTCTGCTGGTGCAGTCACTGTGTACATACATTACTTATCCTGTACTGATCCTGAGTTACATCCTGTATTATACTCCAGAGCTGCACTCACTATTCTGCTGGTGCAGTCACTGTGTACATACATTACTTATCCTGTACTGATCCTGAGTTACATCCTGTATTATACTCCAGAGCTGCACTCACTATTCTGCTGGTGCAGTCACTGTGTACATACATTACTTATCCTGTACTGATCCTGAGTTACATCCTGTTATTATACTCCAGAGCTGCACTCACTATTCTGCTGGTGCAGTCACTGTGTACATACATTACTTATCCTGTACTGATCCTGAGTTACATCCTGTATTATACTACAGAGCTGCACTCACTATTCTGCTGGTGCAGTCACTGTGTACATACATTACTTATCCTGTACTGATCCTGAGTTACATCCTGTATTATACTCCAGAGCTGCACTCACTATTCTGCTGGTGCAGTCACTGTGTACATACATTATTTATCCTATACTGATCCTGAGTTACATCCTGTATTATACTCCAGAGCTGCAGTCATTATTCAGCTGGTTGCTTTTAGGGATGGTCATGAGGTTTGCCATCAGATACAGTTTAGCTGCTGTAATGCATGAAAGATTTTTTTTCTGTCAGATCACTGTACTGTGCTCGGCATAATGTGTACACTACATACACAGACTATGCCAGCAATGGAGCTGGTAGATTTCAGCTCTGAAGCCTTCAAGTCTGTGGCTGCAGCTGATAATTATAGGCTGTATCTCAGGATGAGCATAAGTCACATCAGGCTGTGGAACTGCGTCCCATCCTCTCACAGACTGCTCAGGTGATAAAGCTGGTTTTCACCTTTAAGTCAGCAGTATTCCATGGAAGACAGTGGTGAGCCGGTGGAGTAACCGGGCATCTGTGTACTCACCCTGCACAAGGAGTAACGAGCACCACCACATAGCGCCCCCACCACTAAGAAAGTGGAAGTGGAAATGGGAACTAGGACTCACAGGCTTCATCTATGAGTGGGTGGGAGAAGCAGGACTCACAGGCTTTCTCTATGAGTGGGTGGGGGAGCAGGACTCACAGGCTTTCTCTATGAGTGGGTGGGAGAAGCAGGACTCACAGGCTTTCTCTATGAGTGGGTGGGGGAGCAGGACTCACAGCTTTCTCTATGAGTGGGTGGGGAGCAGGACTCACAGGCTTTCTCTATGAGTGGGGTGGGAGGAGCAGGCTCACGGCTTTTTTTATGAGTGGGTGGGGGAGCAGGACTCTCACGCTTTCTCTATGAGTGGGGGGGGAAGCAGGACTCACAGGCTTTCTCTATGAGTGTGGGGGGGGAAGCAGGACTCAAGGCTTTCTCTATGAGTGGGTGGAAGGAGCAGGACTCACAGGCTTTTTTATGAGTGGTGGGAGGAGCCGGGACTCACAGGCTTTCTCTATGAGTGGGTGGGGGGAGCAGGACTCACAGGCTTTCTCTATGAGTGGGGGGGGGGAAGCAGGACTCTCAGGCTTTCTGTATGAGTGGGCAGGAGAAGCAGGACTCATAGGCTTTCTCTATGAGTGGGGGGGAGCAGGACTCACAGGCTTTCTGTATGAGTGGGGGGGGGAGCAGGACTCACAGGCTTTCTCTATGAGTGGGGGGGAGCAGGACTCACAGGCTTTCTCTATGAGTGGGAGGAGCAGGACTCACAGGCTTTCTCTATGAGTGGGTTGGGGGAGCAGGACTCATAGGCTTTCTCTATGAGTGAGTGGGGGAGCAGGACTCACAGGCTTTCTCTATGAGTGGGGGGGGGAGCAGGACTCACAGGCTTTCTCTATGAGTGGGCAGGAGAGCAGGACTCACAGGCTTTCTCTATGAGTGGGTCGGGGGAGCAGGACTCAGCAGGCTTTCTGTATGTGTGGGTGGGAGAAGCAGGGCTCACAGGCTTTCCTCTATGAGTGGGTCGGGGGAGCAGGACTCTCAGGCTTTCTGTATGAGTGGGTGGGAGAAGCAGGGCTCACAGGCTTTCTCTATGAGTGGGCCAGGAGAAGTAGGACTCACAGGCTTTCTCTATGAGTGGGTGGGGGGAGCAGGACTCACAGGCTTTCTCTATGAGTGGGTGGGGGGAGCAGGACTCACAGGCTTTCTCTATGAGTGGGTGGGGGGAGCATGACTCACAGGCTTTCTCCTATTAGTGGGGGGGAGCAGGACTCTTAGGCTTTCTGTATGAGTGGGCAGGAGAAGCAGGACTCACAGGCTTTCTCTATGAAGTGGGGGGGGAGCAGGACTCACAGGCTTTCTCTATGAGTAGGCAGGAGAAGGCAGGACTCACAGGCTTTCTCTATGAGTGGGGGGGAGCAGGACTCACAGGCTTTCTCTATGAGTGGGGGGGGAGCAGGACTCACAGGGTTTCTCTATGAGTGGGCAGGAGAAGCAGGACTCACAGGCTTTCTCTATGAGTGGGGGGAGCAGGACTCACAGGCTTTCTGTATGAGTGGGCAGGAGAAGCAGGACTCACAGGCTTTCTCTATGAGTGGGGGGGAGCAGGACTCACAGGCTTTCTCTATGAGTGGGCAGGAGAAGCAGGACTCACAGGCTTTCTCTATGAGTGGGGGGGGAGCAGGACTCACAGGCTTTCTCTATGAGTGGGGGGAGCAGGACTCTTAGGCTTTCTGTATGAGTGGGCAGGAGAAGCAGGACTCACAGGCTTTCTGTATGAGGGGGGGAGCAGGACTCACAGGCTTTCTCTATGAGTGGGCAGGAGAAGCAGGACTTCACAGGCTTTCTCTATGAGTGGGCAGGAGAAGCAGGACTCCACAGGCTTTCTCTATGAGTGGTTCGGGGGAGCAGGACTCACAGGCTTTCTCTATGAGTGGGGGGGAGCAGGACTCACAGGCTTTCTCTATGAGTGGTTCGGGGGAGCAGGACTCACAGGCTTTCTGTATGTGTGGGTGGAAAGCAGGACTCACAGGGTTTCTCTATGAGTGGGTAGGGAGCAGGACTCACAGGCTTTCTCTATGAGTGGGCAGGAGAAGTAGGACTCACAGGCTTTCTCTATGAGTGGGGGGGAGCAGGACTCACAGGCTTTCTCTATGAGTGGGTGGGGGAGCAGGACTCACAGGCTTTCTCTATGAGTGGGTGGGGGGAGCAGGACTCACAGGCTTTCTCTATGAGTGGGTGGGAGGAGCAGGACTCACAGGCTTTCTCTATGAGTGGGTGGGAGGAGCAGGACTCACAGGCTTTCTCTATGAGTGGGCAGGAGAAGTAGGACTCACAGGCTTTTCTCTATGAGTGGGGGGGAGCAGGACTCACAGGCTTTCTCTATGAGTGGGGGGGGAGCAGGACTCACAGGCTTTCTCTATGAGTGGTGGGGGAGCAGGACTCACAGGCTTTCTCTATGAGTGGGTGGGAGGAGCAGGACTCACAGGCTTTCTCTATGAGTGGGTGGGGGGAGCAGGACTCACAGGCTTTCTCTATGAGTGGGTGGGAGGAGCAGGACTCACAGGCTTTCTCTATGAGTGGGTGGGAGGAGCAGGACTCACAGGCTTTCTCTATGAGTGGGCAGGAGAAAGCAGGACTCACAGGCTTTCTCTATGAGTGGTTCGGTGGGAGCAGGACTCACAGGCTTTCTCTATGAGTGGGGGGGGAGCAGGACTCACAGGCTTTCTCTATGAGTGGTTCGGGGGAGGCAGGACTCACAGGCTTTCTGTATGTGTGGGTGGAAGCAGGACTCACAGGGTTTCTCTATGAGTGGGTAGGGGAGCAGGGACTCACAGGCTTTCTCTATGAGTGGGCAGGAGAAGTAGGACTCACAGGCTTTCTCTATGAGTGGGGGGAGCAGGACTCACAGGCTTTCTCTATGAGTGGGTGGGGGAGCAGGACTCACAGGCTTTCTCTATGAGTGGGTGGGGGGAGCAGGACTCACAGGCTTTCTCTATGAGTGGGTGGGAGGAGCAGGACTCACAGGCTTTCTCTATGAGTGGGTGGGAGGAGCAGGACTCACAGGCTTTCTCTATGAGTGGGCAGGAGAAGTAGGACTCACAGGCTTTCTCTATGAGTGGGGGGAGCAGGACTCACAGGCTTTCTCTATGAGTGGGTGGGGGGAGCAGGACTCACAGGCTTTCTCTATGAGTGGGTGGGGGGAGCAGGACTCACAGGCTTTCTCTATGAGTGGGTGGGAGGAGCAGGACTCACAGGCTTTCTCTATGAGTGGGTGGGGGGAGCAGGACTCACAGGCTTTCTCTATGAGTGGGTGGGAGGAGCAGGACTCACAGGCTTTCTCTAGTGACAGTCACACAGCTTTATATATTATACAATGCTGTATATTCCTGAGTTTAACGTCTCTCCATGTTTTGCTGTCATCACTTTGGAGACCTGACTGCATTGTCTTCTGATTGGTGCATCCTGGAAGCTCCTCCCACTGCGACGCCGCCTGATCCTGATCCACACTGCGCAGCCTCTTCCTTTGTATGTCTCATGTCATTTGGTCGCTGCTCGGGGGATGTGGAAGAGACCGCACATGAAGTGACAATCGGGATGGAGCTGATGAGATACATTTTCAGAAGTGTCCGTGTCCTTGAGGTCTTTCCGGAGAACATTCCGCGGTTTATTCCTGCTGTCGCTGTAATTTGCGCTTTTCATATAGCACTTTTCTTATTCCATTTAAGGTGGAATTGCCCTTTAAGGTGGAATTTCCTTTTGGGTCCGATCCATTGTTTCCATCGGACCGCTGTGTGTAAATCTCGTGGGTCTTCTCGTATCTCCAGGACGCAGAGCTGTTACTTCATACAAGCCTTTGACGACGTGAAGCCTCGAAGGATCACGAGAGAGAGAGAGAGTGTGGACAATCCCTCGAAGGCAGACGTAGCCCAGGTACAAGTAATGCGGTACAAACATCAGACATCCCCAGGAGGGCGCTCCGTCTGGATCAGCCGCTGTTCATAAAAGATGTCACAGCCCGGAGTCGCTGAGCGCCAAAATCAAAGGCCGAAATAATCAGAAATGTACGTCTCTACACGTAGAGCTCCGCGGGCGCAAAGAGATCTAATGCACCGACGCCAAGAAGAGGCTTTTATCTGGGTCAGCCCTTGAGTTCTGCAAATCCTTAAAGGGATTCTTCATCTTAAAGGGGAGCTCCACCCATCATCTTGGTATAGAGGTTTAGTTGACTGACAAGGCCTCAGCTGAAGTATAAGGGGTGAGTTGTTCCTTAAAGGGATATTTTGCTTGGACAGTAATCAACATGGCCGCCCTAAAGTTATTTCAGAGGTAGTCACCCAGCTTTATGGAGCTTTACAACTAAAGCAGCTCAAGGATTTCAGTTTACTGGAAATGTCATGGAGACCTCCCCGATCCATACGCCGAATGTCAACCTGCGTGTCATATAGGGGGTCTCCTGTATGGGATCCCCACTGTGAGGGGCTGCGGGCAACGAACGGCACTATCACACCCATCATCTTCATTCATCACATGGGCGGCTACCTACTGCTCATCTCTATATTAATTGGCACAAGTTTGTTTTTAATGATAACTAGTTGTCACAGCGCTCCCTCACAGGTTGTCAGAGAACTGTCACAGCCACGCCTCCCAATTTGTTGCAATTCTGCCCCCCAGTGTCACAGCCATGCCACCTAAGTTGTCACAGCCACGCCTCCCACATTATCTCAGCACTGTCTGCCAGGTTGTCACAGCCCTGCCTCCTAAGTTGTCAAAGCTCCGCCTCCCAAGTTGTCAAAGCCTCAGCTTTTAAGTTGTCACAGCCCCGCCTCCCTAATACTCCATCCAATACTTGATAAACGTACGGTCTCTCTTCGGACGAGCACAGGTGAATATGGCGGCCGCCCGTCTTTGGCAGATTATTGGTTGATGACGGTCCAGACCGCGGGTCTTATCATTGCTCCGCACCCGCTCCTCGTACACACGACGGATAATTACTGTCCTCTCGATTTCACAGCTTTCTTCGTTTCTTGCAGATAACGTTTTCTTAATTAGCTCTTCTTCATACTGACTAATGTCCTCGCCTGATGTATCAGCTATACCGTATTGTGTGAGCGCGGCGGATGTGCCGTACAGAGAGGGACTGCTACAGATCGTGCTGGTTCATACCACCACACCCATCATCCTAGAACCATAGTGCTGGATCATACCGCCACATCCATCATCCTAGAACCATAGTGCTGGATCATACCGCCACATCCATCATCCTAGAACCATAGTGCTGGATCATACCGCCACATCCATCATCCTAGAACCATAGTGCTTGATCATACCGCCACATCCATCATCATAGAACCCATAGTGCTGGATCATACCGCCACATCCATCATCATAGAACCATAGTGTGTGGATCATACCGCCACATCCATCATCCTAGAACCATAGTGCTGGATCATACCGCCACATCCATCATCCTAGAACCATAGTGCTGGATCATACCGCCACATCCATCATCCTAGAACCATAGTGCTGGATCATACCGCCACATCCATCATCCTAGAACCATAGTGCTGGATCATACCGCCACTCCATCATCCTAGAACATAGTGCTGGATCATACCACCACATCCATCATCCTAGAACCATAGTGGCTGGATCATACCGCCACATCATCATCCTAGAACCATAGTGCTGGATCATACCGCCACATCCATCATCCTAAACCATAGTGCTTGATCATACCGCCACATCCATCATCCTAGAACCATAGTGTTGGATCATACCGCCACATCCATCATCCTAGAACCATAGTGCTGGATCATACCGCCACATCCATCATCCTAGAACCATAGTGCTTGATCATACCACCACATCCATCATCTAGAACCATAGTGCTGGATCATACCACCACATCCATCATCCTAGAACCTAGTACTGGATCATAACCACCACATCCATCATCATAGAACCATACTGCTGGATCATACCACACATCCATTATCCTAGAACCATAGTGCTGGCTCATACCGCCACCATCACCATACATTCTAGAACCATAGTACTGGCTCATACCGCCACATCCATCATTCTAGAACCATAGTGCTGGTTCATACCGCCACAATCCATCATCCTTAGAAACCATAGTGCTGGTTCATACCGCCACATCCATCATCCTAGAACCATAGTGCTGGTTCATACCGCCACATCCATCATCCTAGAACCATAGTACTGGATCATACCGCCACATCCATCATCCTAGAACCATAGTGCTGGTTCATACCGCCACATCCATCATCCTAGAACCATAGTGCTGGTTCATACCGCCACATCCATCATCCTAGAACCATAGTGCTGGATCATACCGCCACATCCATCATCAACCTTCTCCTTTTCCTCTTCTGTGTAGTGCGAGCCCTAAGATGTAGCCTGCGCTCAGCCGTGTTGGACGCATTACAGATGCCGCTCAGAGGCCTCTTATTTATTTATGAGGTGGCGGAGTGTTGATGAGCAGCCGTTAATTAGGATGCGCCATCTGCTTGGTAGAGTGGAATCTGAGACAACATACAGAATAGGAGCTTCTGCCGTGTACAGGGGAATCTATCCACACCTCACCTACCCTGACCTGACCTCATACACACATACTCTCCTGACCTCATACACATACCTCTGACTCATACACGACCTCATACACCTCATACACTACCTGACCTCCACATATCACTCATACAACATACACATCCTCCTGACCTCATACACACACTCATCCTGACCTCATACACATACTCCTGACCTAATACATACTCTGACCTCATACTCATACTCCTGAACCTCTCCACAACGCTCATACACATACACATACCTCCTGACCTCATACACACCTACCTACTCTCTGACTCATACCTCTGACTCATACACATACCTCCTGACCTCATACACATACCTCCTGACCTCATCCACATACCTCCTGACCTCATACACATACCTCCTGACCTCATACACATACCTCCTGACCTCATACACATACCTGACCTCATACACATACTACCTCACCTCCTGACCTCATACACATACACATACCTCCTGACCTCATACACACCTACCACCTCCTGACCTCATACACCTCTACCTCATATCCACCTGACCTCATACACATACCTCTGACCTCATACACATACTCCTGACCTCATACACATACCTACCCTGACTCATACATACACATTACTCCTGACCTCATACACATATCTCCTGACCTCATCCACATACCTCCTGACCTCATCCACATACCTCCTCCTGACCTCATACACATACCTCCTGACTTCATCCACATACCTCCTGACCTCATACACATACCTCCTTACTTCATCATACCTCTGATTTCATCACACACATACTCCTGACCTCATACACATACCTCCTGACCTCATACACCATACCTCCTGACCTCATACATATTACTCCTGACCTCATACACATACCTCCTGACCTCATCCACACCTCTGACCTCATACACATACCTCCTGACCTCATACACATACCTCCTGACTCATCACATACCTCCTGAACCTCATACACATACCCTGACCTCATACCACATACCTCCTGACCTCATACACATACCCTGACCTATACACATACCTCCTGATCTTAACATACGCCTCATACACATCTCCTGACCTTCATACACATACCTCTGACCTCATACATACCTCCCTGATCTCATACCACATACACTTACCTCCTGACTTATACACATATCCTCCTGACCTCATACACATACCTCCTGACCTCATACACATACCTCCTGACCTTATACACTACATCCTGACCTCATACACATACCTCCTGACCTCATACACATACCTCCTGACCTCATACACATACCTCTGACCTCACATACCATACCTCCTGACCTCATCCACATACATCCTGACTCATCCACATACATCTGACCTCATCACATACCTCCTGACCTCATACAGATACCTCCTGACCTCATACATACCTTCCTGACCATACACATACCTCCTGACTCATACACATACCTCCTGACCTCATCCACATACCTTTACTTCATCCACATACCTCCTGATTTCATCACATAACATCCTGACCTCATCCACATACCTCCTGACCTCATACACATACCTCCTGACCTCATACACATACCTCCTGACCTCATACACATACCTCCTGACCTCATACACATACCTCCTGACCTCATCCACATACCTCCTGACCTCATCCACATACTCCTGACCTCATACACATACCTCCTGACCTCATCCACCTCATACCTCCTGACCTCATCGACATACCCTGACCTCATAACATACCTCCTGACCTCACACATAACCTCCTGACCTCATCCACATACCTCCTGACCTCAAGCGACATACCTCCTTGACCTCATACACATACCTCTGACCTCATCCACATACCTCCTGACCTCATACACATACCTCCTGACCTCATCCACATACATCCTGACCTCATACACATACCTCCTGACCTCATACACATACCTCCTGACCTCATACACATACCTCCTGACCTCATACACATACCTCCTGACCTCATACACATACCTCCTGACCTCATCCATACCTCCTGACCTCATACATACCTCCTATCACACATACCTCCTGACCTCATACACATACCATACCTGACCTCATCCACATACCTCCTGACCTCATCCACATACCTCCTGACCTCATCCACATACATCCTGACCTCATACACATACCTCCTGACCTCATACACATACCTCCTGACCTCATACACATACCTCCTGACCTCATACACATACCTCCTGACCTCATCCACATACCTCCTGACCTCATACACATAGAAACATAGAAGATTGACGGCAGAAAAAGACCACCTGGTCCATCTAGTCGCCCTTTTATTATCCTTTTATTTTTATCTTAGGATAGATACATGTTTATCCCAGGCATGTTTAAATTCAGTTACTGTGGATTTATCAACCACCTCTGCTGGAAGTTTGTTCCAAGCTTCTACTACTCTTTCAGTGAAATAATATTTTCTAATGTTGTTCTTGATTTGTCCCCCAACTAACCTCAGATTGTGCCCCCTTGTTCTTGTGTTCTGTTTCTTATTAATAACACTTCCCTCCTGAACTTTATTCAGTCCTTTAACATATTTAAAAGTTTCAGTCCTGTCCCCCCTTTCTCTTCTTTCCTCCAGACTATACATATTAAGAACTCGGAGTCTTTCTTGATAAGTTCTATGTTTTAGACCTTCCTCCTGACCTCATCCACATACCTCCTGACCTCATACACATACCCCCTGACCTCATACACATACCTCCTGACCTCATACACATACCTCCTGACCTCATACACATACCTCCTGACCTCATACACATACCTCCTGACCTCATACACATACCTTCTGACCTCATACAATACACACATAACCTCCTGACCTCATACACATACCCTCCTGACCTCATACACATACCTCCTGGATACACATACTCTGACCTCATCACATACCTCCTGACCTCATACACATACCTCTGACTCATAACACATACACACCTCACACATACCTGACCTCAATCACATACCTTGACCTCATACACATACCTCCTGACTCATACCATACCTCCTGACCTCATACCTCCTCCTGACTCATCCACATACCTCCTGACCTCATCCACATACCTCTGACCTCATACACATACCTCCTGACCTCATACACATACACCTTGACCTCATACACTCCTCCTGACCTCACCTCGACCTCATACAGATACCTGACTCAGCTCATACACCATACCTCCTGACCTCATACACATACCTCCTGACCTCATACACATACCTCCTGACCTCATACATACCATCCTGACCTCATCCACATCTCCTGACTCATCACATACTCCTGACCTCATACACATACCTCTGACCTCATACACATACCTCCTGACCTCATACCTCATACACATACCTTCCCACACATACCTCCTGACCTCATCCACATACCTGACCTCATACACATACCTCCTGACCTCATGACCTCTCCCATACACTCCTGACCTCATACACATACTCCTGACCTCATACAACATACCTCCTGACCTCACATACCTCCTGACCTCATCACATACCTCTGACTCATACATACCTCCTGACCTCATACACACCTCCTTACTACTACTCCTGATTCCATTCACATACCTCCTGACCTCATCACATACACACACATACCTCATGACTCATACCATACTACCTGACCTCATACACATATCGCTCCTGACTCATCCACATACCTCCTGACCTCATACACATACCTCCTGACCTCATCCATACATACCTCCTGACCTCATACACTCCTCCTGACCTCATACAACTCCTGACCTCACCTACCTCAACATCATACCTCCTGACCTCATACACATACCTCCTGATCTTATACACATACCTCCTGACCTCATACACATACCTCCTGACCTTATACACATACCTTCTGACCTTATACACATACCTCCTGACCTCATAACACATACCCTGACTCATACACATACCTCCGACCTCACCACATACCTCCTGACCTCATCCACATACATCCTGACCTCATCCACATACCTCCTGACCTCATCCACATACCTCCTGACCTCATACACATACCTCCTGACCTCATACACATACCTCCTGACCTCATACACATACCTCCTGACCTCATACACATACCTCCTGACCTCATCCACATACCTCCTGACCTTCATCCACATACCTCCTGACCTCATACACATACCTCCTGACCTCAATACACCTCCTGACCTCACCTCATACACATACCTCCTGACCTCATACACATACCTCCTGGCCTCATACACATACCTGACCTGACACACATTACCATCCTCTCCTGACTATACACATTCCTGACCTCATGACCTCATACACATACTCCTGACCTCATACACATATCCTGACTCAGCGACATACCTCTGACCTCATACACATAACTCCTGACCTCAGCGACATACCTCCTGACCTCATCCATAACCTCTGCCTCATACCTCACCTCACCACATACCTCCTGACTCATCCACATACCTCCTGACCTATCCACATAACTCCTGACCTCATACACATACTTCCTGACTTCTCCACATACCTCTGACCTCATACACATACTCCTGACCTCATCCCCATACTCCTGACCTCATCACATACACCTGACTCATACACATATAGACCTCTACCTCATACCTCCTGACCTCATCACAACCTCCTGACTCACACCATACCTCCTGACCTCATCCACATACCTCCCTGACCTCATACATACCTCCTGACCTCATACACATACCTCCTGACGCTCCTCCTACACATACATCCTGACCTCATCCCACAACCTCCTACCTACCACTGACTTCATCCACATACCTCTGACTGACCCTCACACATCCTGACCCTCACTGACCTCATCCACATACCTCCTGACCTCATACACACACCTCCTGACCTCATACACACTACCTGACTCATACACATACCTCCTGACCTCAGCTACCTCCGACCTCATACACATACATCCTGACCTCATCCACATACATCCTGACCTCATACATACTTCCTGACTTCATCCACATACCTCCTGATCATACCCAACCTCCTGACCTCATCCTACTCCTGACCTATCCACATACCTCCTGACCTCATACACACATACCTTCTGACTCATACACATACCTCCTGACCTCATACACATACCTCCTGACCTCAGCGACATACCTCCTGACCTCATACACATACATCCTGACCTCATCCACATACCTCCTGACCTCATACACATACTCCTGACCTAATCCACATACATCCTGACCTAATCCACATACTTCCTGACTTCATGCCACATACCTCCTGACCTCATACACATACCTCCTGACCTTCATACAATACCTCTGATTTCATCCACATACCTCCTGACTCATCCACATACCTCCTGACCTCATACCATACTCTGACCTCATACACATACCTCCTGACCTCATACACATATCTCCTGACCTCAGCGACATACCTCCTGACCTCATACACATACCTCCTGACCTCATCCACATACCTCCTGACCTCATCCACATACCTCCTGACCTCATACACATACCTCCTTACTTCATACACATACCTCCTGACCTCATACACATACCTCCTGACCTCATACACATACCTCCTGACCTCATACACATACCTCCTGACTCATACACATACCTCCTGACTCATACATCATACCTCCTTACTTCATCCACATACCTCCTGATTTCATCCACATATCTCCTGACCTCATACACATACCTCCTGATTTCATCCACATACCTCCTGACCCTCATACACATACCTCCTGACCTCATCCACATACCTCTACCATCCACATACCCTGACCTCATCCACATACGCTCCCATACCTCCTGATTTCATACACATACCTCCTGACCTCATACACATACCTCCTGACCTCATACACATACCTCCTGACCTCATACACATACCTCCTGACCTCATACACATACCTCCTGACCTCATCCACATACCTCCTGACCTCATCCACATACCTCCTGACCTCATACACATACCTCCTGACCTTATCCACATACCTCCTGACCTCATACACATACCTCCTGACCTCATACACATACCTCCTGACCTCATACACATACTCCTGACCTTATCCACATACCTCCTGACCTCATACACATCCTCCTGACTCATCACTACCTCCTGACCTCATCACACATACCTCCTGACCTCATACACATACCTCTGACCTTATCCACATACCTCCTACCTCATGACCTCAGCGACATACCTCCTGACCTCATACACATACCTCCTGACCTCACATACCTGACCTCATCCACATACCTCCTGACCTCCTGCCGATACATACCTCCTGACCTCATACACATACCTCCTGACCCATACACATACCTCCTGACCTCATACACATATCTCCTGACCTCATCCAATACCTCCTGACCCCTCCACATACCTCCTGACCTCATCCACATACCTCCTGACCTCATACACCTCATACACTACCTGACCTCATACACATACCTCCTGACCTCATCCACATTACATCCTGACCTCACATACCTCCTGACCTCATACACATACCTCCTGACTCTATACACATACCTCCTGACCTCATACCATACTCCTGACCTCATACACATACCTCCTGACCTCATCCACATACCTCCTGACCTCATACACATACTCCTGACTCATACACATACATCCTGACTCTACCTCCTGATACATCACATACCTCCTGACTCATCATCCTCCTGACCTCATACCTCCTACCTGACCCCTTCATACAATACCTCCTGACCTCATACACATACCTCCTGACCTCATACACATACTCCTGACCTCAATCCACATACTCCTGACCTCATTCACATACCTCCTGACCTCATTCACATAACCTCCACATACTCCTGACCTCATACACATACACATACACCGATTTCCATACCTCCTACACACACCTCCTGACCTCATACACATACCTCCTGAATCCATCATTTCATCCACATACCTCCTGACCTCATCACATATCCCTACCTCCATTCCTCTCCACATACCTCCGACCTCACTACCTCCTGACCTTTCATCCACATACCTCCTGACCTCCAATCCTCCTGACCTCATCCACATACCTCCTGACTCATACACATACATCCTGACCTCATCCATACCTCCTGACCTCATACACATACCTCCTGACCTCATACACATACCTCCTGACCTCATACACATACCTCCTGACCTCATACACATAACCTCCTGACCTCATCTACCTCCTGACCTCATCCACATACCTCTGACCTCATACACATACTCTGACCTCATCCACATACCTCCTGACCTCATCACATATCCTGACCTCATACACATACTCTCTGACCTCAGCGACATACCTCCTGACCTCATACAATACTCCTGACTCATGCACATACCTCCTGACCTCATCCACATACCTCCTGACCTCAGCGACATACCTCATACACATACCTCCTGACCTCATACACATACCTCCTGACCTCATACACATATCTCCTGACCTCATACACATACCTCCTGACCTCATACACATACCTCCTGACCTCATCCACATACCTCCTGACCTCATACACATATCTCCTGACCTCATCCACATACCTCCTGACCTCATACACATACCTCCTGACTCATCCACATACATCTGACCTCATCCACATACCTCCTGACTCTCATCCACATACCTCCTGACACATCCTGACTCATACACATACTCCTGACCTCATACACATACCTCCTTACCTCATACACATACCTCCTGACTCATCCACATACCTCCTGACCTCATACACATAGAACATAGAAGATTGACGGCAGAAAAAGCCCCCCTGGTCCATCTAGTCGCCCTTTTATTATCCTTTTATTTTTATCTTAGGATAGATACATGTTTATCCCAGGCATGTTTAAATTCAGTTACTGTTGGATTTATCAACCACCTCTGCTGGAAGTTTTGTTCCAAGCTTCTACTACTCTTTCAGTGAAATAATATTTCTAATGTTGTTCTTGATTTTTCCCCCAACTAAACCTCAGATTGTGCCCCCTTGTTCTTGTGTTCTGTTTCTTATTAATAACACTTCCCTCCTGAACTTTATTCAGTCCTTTAACATATTTAAGGTTTCAGTCCTGTCCCCCTTTCTCTTCTTTCCTCCAGACTATACATATTAAGAACTCGGAGTCTTTTCTTGATAAGTTCTATGTTTTAGACCTTCCTCTGACCTCATACACATACCCCTGACCTCATACACATACCTCCTGACTCATACACATACCTCCTCCCTGACCTCAACACATACCTCCTACCTCCTGACCTCATACACATACCTCCTGACCTCATACACATACCTCCTGACCCATAACACATACCTCCTGACCTCATACA
>ONZH01002236.1:0-20500 GCA_900303285.1 Rhinella marina
AAGACAGTGCTTCTGAGGGGAAGGCAAGTGCAGCACCAGAAGAGGTTGGAGGAGGCAGTGGGGTGGCCAGAGGGAGAAGCAGGGCCAGAGCAAGTAGATCAGCAACTGTTTCACGGAGTGAAGCTCCCATGGCGAGGCCTAAATGTTCTCAAGTCTGGAGGTTCTTTAAAGAAAGTGAGGATGACCAACGGACTGTGGTGTGCAACCTGTGCCACACCAGGATCAGCAGGGGAGCCACCACTACCAGCCTAACCACTACCAGCATGCGCAGGCATATGAGTGCTAAACACATGACTCAATGGAACCAAGGCCGTTCACCTCCTGCGGGTCACACCACTGCACCTTCCCCTGTGTCACATGCTGGCTCTGCGAGTCAACCCCCCGCCCAGGACCCGGCACGAGCGCCTCCCGCCCTACAATCACCCCTTTACCTCCACGATCCTCCACACCCTACACCAATGTGTCCCAGCGCAGTGTTCAGCTGTCTTTGCATTAGACATTGGAGTGCAAGCGCAAACACAAATACAATTCGACCCACCCACATGCACAAGCCCTAAACGTCCACATTTTCAAACTGCTGAGCCTGGAGATGCTGCGCTATAGACTGGTAGAGACTGAGGCTTTCCACAACCTGATGGCGGTGGCTGTCCCTCGGTACTTGGACCCCAGCCGCCACTATTTTTCCTGATGTGCCGTCCCAGACCTACACCAGCACGTGTCAGAGAACATCATTCGTGCCCTGACCAACGCGGTTACTGAGAAGGTCCACCTAACCACGGACACGTGGACAAGTGCTGGCGGGCAGGGACACTATATCTCCCTGACGGCACATTGGGTTAACTTGGTGGAGGCTGGGACCGAGTCTGACCCTGGGGCCGCTCATGTACTGCCCACACCGAGGATTGCGGGGCCTAACTCGGTCATGGTTTCTCAGACTTCTTATGTCTCTTCCTCCAACCCCTCCTCCTCCTCCTCCTCTCAAATACAATCTGTGAGCACGGCGCCTTCAGTCAGTAGCTCTAGGCGCAGCAGAACTGCCGTGGGTATGCGCCAACAGGCGGTGCTGAAACTGCTGAGCTTAGGTGACAAGAGGCACACCGCCCAAGAGCTGTTACAGGGCATCACGGCGCAGACCGATCTTTGGCTGGCGCCACTGAACCTCAAACCAGGCATGGTTGTTTGTGACAAAGGGCGTAACCTGGTGGCGGCTCTGCAACTCGGCAGACTCACACATGTGCCATTATACACCAATACTATTTCCCAAAGTAACAACAAATCATATAAACACTGCATATAAAACCTGCCTGGCCCACGTGTTTAATCTTTTGGTTTAGCGGTTCCTCAAGACCTACCCCAATTTGTCTGATTTGCTCACCAAAGTGCTACGCATCTGTGCGCATTTCCGCAAGTCAACGGCGCTTACAACTGACAGCTCACCGACTGTTGTGCGACGTGCCCACATGATGGAATTCCACATTACACATGTTAGCCAGGGTTTACCAGCAGCGCAGAGCGATTGTAGACTGCCAGATGACAACTTCCACGAGAACTGGTTAGTCAGCTTCCTCAAGTCTGCAATGAGGAGTGGACGTGGATGTCTGATATCTGTCAGGTGTTAAGCAACTTTGAGGAGTCAACACAGATGGTCAGCGGCGATGCCGCCATTATCAGCGTCACCATCCCACTGCTTTGTCTGCTGTAAAAGTCACTGCTCAGCATGAATTCAGAGGCTTTGCGCTTGTCACAGGAGATGGGGGAAGAAGATACGTTGCTTGATAGCCAGACCACCCTCAGGTCTGTTTCTCAGCACGTATTGGAGGAAGGGGAGGATGAGGAGGAAGAGGAGGAGACTGTTGGCGAGACTGAAGAGGGTACCTATGCTTATTCCTTCTTATCTGTTGAGCATGTATGGGCTGAAGAGGAGGAGGAGGAGGAGGAAATGGAGAGTCATCCTATTGAGGAGAGGGAATTCTTGTGTTTTGGGACTCTGGCGCACAAGGCTGACTTCATGTTAGGCTGCCTTTCCCGTAACCCTCATGTTAGAAGCATTTTTGCCAACACCGATTACTGGGTGTTCATCCTCCTGGACCCCCGGTACAAGCAGAACTTTTCCACTCTCATTCCTGTAGAGGAAAGGAGTATGAGAGTGAATCAATATCAACAGGCCCTGGTGCACAAGCTGAAACTATCCTTCCCATCTGACACCGCTAGTGGTAGAGGACATATTTCTGTGGGCCAACTAGCGGGGGAGAGGAGACGAGCAGGCAGCTTGTCAAGCACTGGCAGGGGAATACTCTCTAAGGCCTTTGCCAGTTTTGTGGCACCCCATAAATTCAAATCTCCACCGGGGGAAAGCAGCTCAACACAACAAGATTCTTTATGTATCCTCTCCTCTCCTCCTCCTCCTTTTCTTCGCACACAAATGCTGAGCCAACAGGCAATTTTTCTGAGGGCCAACTGGCGCTCTTTACAAACAATGTTTACGGAGGGCCACCTACAGGCCCTCTCTCCAATAAATTTTTTAGGAGCGTCAACTACAGACACTCCAAAATAATTTTTCAGAAGGGTCAACTTCAGACACTCAAAAACAATTTTTTCTGGAGGGTCAACTTCAGACAATCCAAAACAAATTTTTGGGAGGCTCACCTACAGCCATTTGACTGCTACCTCAGTCTAACTTGGTCACTCTGTTGTCACCGCCATGCTGTGTCAGGGTAAATTTTTGGGTGGTTCACCAACTACCTCAAGTAACTTGGTCAATTGGGGGTGTCACCGCCATGCTGTGTCAGGGTAAAATTTTATGTGCTTCACCTGCTACCTCAGTCTAACTTGGTCACTCTGTTGTCACCACAATGCTGTGTCAGGGTAAATTTTTGGGTGGTTCACCGGCTACCTCAAGTAACTTAGTCAATTGGGGGTGTCACCGCCATGCTGTGTCAGGGTAAAATTTTATGTGCTTCACCTGCTACCTCAACTAACTTGGTCACTTGTTGGTGTCACCACTAGACTGCAGCTACTGTGTCGCACACCACATAATTGTTCACTGGACTGTAGTATATATAACTGAAAGAAAAAACATACTCTTTAGACTGTGGCTACTGTGCCGCACACTACATAATTGTTCACTGTACTGTAGTATATATAACTAAGAGAAAAAAACATATTCCCTAGACTGCACTACAGATCCTAGCAAGCCAAGGTACAGCAGCAGCAAAAATGAGTACCGAGAGGACTTTGGGCAATTTCTTTGTGGTCTGTGTGGACCACATGCTGTCCCCTTTCTGCCACCAGTTGCTTTGCACAGTGTGCAGCCAAGATGGCGGTAGCTGCACTACAAGTCCCAGCCAGCAGCCAGGAGGAGACCAAAAAAAAAGGTGCTTGCAGCCCTTAGAAGGGCTGTTGGGTTCTTTGAGGATGATTCCTGCCTAACCAAAATCTAAATTGAGGCCCTAACACTCTCCCTGACAGACAGCAGCTCTATCCCTAATCTCATCCAGGAGGCGTCTTAGGCGAGCAGCGCGGGACCAGATTCTTATATTCCCAGGTCATCTGATCTGGCCAGCCAATCCCTGCTATCGACTTGTAGGGGTTCCACGTGATGCTAGGAGGTACCAAAGACTCTTCTGCATGTTGATTGGCTGAGAAAAAGGCGCCTAACATGCCGGAAGAGGAAGAAGTCATTTCCTCGAGTATTGCAATATTCTCGTCTGAGTATCGAGCACGTACGAATACCCTAATGCTCGAACGAGCACCAAGCTCGGACGAGCATGTTCGCTCATCTCTATATGGCCTCTCTTAGTTGGCTAAATTTTGCTTTTTTGAAGTTTGATATTTTTGTTTCTCCCTGAAGAAACACTCTTTTGAATGAAGATTTGAAGGTTATTATATTATAATCACTATTTCCCAGGTGACCCCAACATGCACATCTGTTGTTCTGTCAGGTCTATTGGTTAATACTAAGTCGAGTATGGCCGTCCCTCTAGTCGGGTCCTGAACCAATTGGGAAAGGTAATGTCTTTGGTTATTTCCAAGAACCAGTTTCTTATGAGATATACAGGTTTCAGTTTCCCAGTCTATATCTGGGTAATTGAAGTCCCTCATAATAACAACCTCATTATGATTTGCCATCTCGTCTATTTCATTAAGAAGTAGATTTTCAGTTGAATCTGGTATATTAGGTGGTTTATAATAAACCCCTCTTGTATTTTATTATTGTTTTTGGCTCCATTTATTTCTACCCACAGTGATTCCACATCTTCATGTCCCTCACTTATATCTTCCCGGAGTGTGGGCTTTAGACAGGACTTTACATAAAGGCAGACCCCTCCCCTCTCCGGTTTTGCCATTCGTTTCTAAACAGATTGTAACCCTGTACGTTAACTGCCCAGTCATAGCTATCATCCAGCCATGTCTCAGTTCCTCCCACTATGTCATAGTCCTCCTCACATATCACTAGTTCCAGCTCACCAATTTTATTAGTCAGGCTTTTGGCATTAGTGTACATACAATTAAGAGGTCTATGTATATTTGTTACCCCACTTTTTACATTACTATTACCTGTAAAGTGAATATCTGGGGTTTTTGGGTTACTTTGGTTGATATTTTGCCCAGTCTTCTCCCTGCATTCCTCACTAACCCCAGCCCCCATTAACCCCCCACTGTTCCCTCCTATCATCCACTCTCTATCTACACTATCTACCCCCTTATTAGTATGACCTCCCACCAGATCCTAGTTTAAAATCTCCTCCAGCCGTCTAACCATTTTTTCCCCCAGGGCAGTTGCACCCTCCCCATTAAGGTGCAGCCCGTCCCTACTGTAGAATCTGTAGCCGACAGAGAAGTCGGCCCAGTTCTCCATGAACCCAAACCCTTTCTTCCTGCACCAGTTTCTGAGCCACTTATTTAACTCCCTAAGCTCCCGTTGTATCTCTAGTGACCCTCGTGGCACTGGTAGTATTTCTGAAAACACTACCTTGGAGGTCCTGGACTTGAGCTTCTCTCCTAGTTCCCTAAAATCATTCTTAAGGACCTTCCATCTCCCCCCTGACTTTATCATTGGTGCCAATGTGCACCATAACCGTCGGGTGTTTCCCAGCCCCACCCAGCAATCTGTCAATCCGATCCGCTATATGCCGAACCCGAGCACCCGGGAGGCAACACACTTTTCGGCATTCACGGTCTCGGCGACAGATGACCCTGTCTGTCCACTTAATAATAGAGTCCCCTACCACCAGCATCTGTCTGTTTTTTGCTGCTCTCCTTTTCCCATCCTTCCTGCAGCAGTCATCCTGCTGGTTGCTAGGAGAAACGGCCTGCTGCAGTGCTGCTGGTCCTGGGCTTTCATCCCTAATATGAGCCAAACAGGCATATTTACTAGGGCGTTCCAGCTCAGGACTAGCCTCCCTGGCACTTTTCCCTCTACCCCTTCTTACTACATTCCATGAGTAGAAAAATCAAAGAGTCAAGGGTGTCAGAATTTGGAAGCACAAAGCTATTTTTTTAAGGTTTTTAATATTTTATTTTAAGTACCGTAATAAAAACTATAAAAAATATAGTATTGCTGCAATCATACTGATCTGCAGAGTAAAGTGAATTCAAAACACAAAAGTGGACTTCTACATTTCCACACTACGAATAATTTCTTTACAGTTTCTCAATGCAACTCACCCTGCTAAAAAACAAGCCCTCAATAAGCTATTTTGATGGAAAAATAAAATTCCAGGATCAAATGTTATCCCCCAGGCAGTGGACCTGTGAAACTGGAGAAAGAGTGATGCTTTTAATTGTAACGAATAAGTCTGGTGGGGGGGGGGGGTGTTACATAGAAAAAGATGATGAATTCAGTTTTCTCTGTGTTGAGTTTAGGAAGGAGAAGAATAAAATATAGGTGACATGCTGGAATTCTGGATAGAAGGGACATGACATCTGGGCCAGAGAGGTAGATTTGAGTATCAGCATAGGGGTGATATTGGAAGCCATGGAACTCTATGAACTGTTCCAGGCTGAATATACAGTTAAAAACAGAAGTTTACGTACACTATATAAAAATACACATATGCATGTTTTTCTCAATATCTGACATGAAATCTGAATAAATCTTTCCTGTTTTTGATCAATTAGGATTATCATAATTATTATTATTTGCCAAATGCCAGAATAATGAGAGAGAGAAAGTTTTAAGGCATTTTTATTACTTTCTGCAAAGTCAAAAGTTTATATAGATTTCATAAATTTTTGGTACCATTGCCCTTAAACTGTATGACTTGGATATGACTTGGGTCAAACATTTTAGATATCCTTACATAAGCTTCTCACAATAGTTGGTCAGAATTTGGGCCCATTCCTCCTGACAAAGCTGGTGTAACTGAGCCATATTTGTTGGTCGCCTTGCTCGCACCTGCCTTTTCAGCTTTGCCCATAAATTTTCAATAGGACTGAGATCAGGGCTTTGTGATGGCCACTCCAAAACATTGACTTTGTTATCCTTAAGCCACTTTTTAATCAGTTTGGCAGTATGCTTCGGGTCATTGTCCATTTGGAAGACCCATTTCCTCATGATGCCATATATTTTGTGAAGTGCACCAGTCCCTCCTGCAACAAAACAACCCCAAATCATGCTGCTGCCACCATCGTGTTTCACAGTTGGGATGGTGTTCTTATGCTTCCAAGCTTCTCCCTTTTTCCTCCAAACGTAATGATGGTTATTATTGCCAAAAGGTTCAATTTTAGTTTCATCAGACCACAGGACATCTCCAAAAATGTAGATCTTTGTTCCTGTGTGCATTTGCAAACATTAATCTGGCTTTTTTATGTTTCTTTTGGAGTAATGGCTTCTCCACAGCAGAGTGGTCTTTCAGCCCATGTTGATACAGTACTCGTTTCACTGTGGATATTGACACAATCTTATAAGCTTCATCTTCACAAGTTCTTTTGCTTTTGCTCTTGGGCTGATATGCACATGTCGGACCAAAACACATTCATCTCTGGGACACAGAACCCATCTCCTTCTCCTACACAAAGAAGCAGTGTGTTTCAGGTGTGCATTTAAATACATCCACAGGTGTGTCTCTAATTAACTCAGGTGTTGCCAACAAACCATACAGGAGTGTCCAAACACATTACATCATCATATGGGTACTCCAGAATTGTTTAAAGACATAGTTATCTTAGTGTATGCAAACTTTTGACATTGCAGAAAGTAATAAAAATGCTTTAAAACATTCTCTCTCTCATTATTCTGGCATTTGGCAAATAATAATAATAATTATGGTAATCCTATTTGACCAAAAACAGGAAAGGTTTATTCTGATTTCATGTCGGATATTGATAAAAACATGCATATGTGTCTTTTTATATAGTGTATGTAAACTTCTGTTTTCAACTGTATAAATAGAGAAAAGTATGGGACCCATGATAGAGCCTTGAACAACATCAACAGAGAGGGGGGATGATGAGGAGGTGGTGTATGAATGAGAAATACCCTGTTGGTGAGATGAGAGGAGATCAGAGAGAGAGTCGGGTTTTTGATGCCAAGGGAAGAGAGTTGTAGCAGAGGACAGTGTCAATGGCATATGACAGGTCTAGAAGGGGGAACACAGAGTGATAACATTAAGCTTTGGAGCTTACAGATCATTACCAACCTTGGTTAGGCCTCTTTCAATGGAGTGATTGGGTCTGAAATCAGATTGTAGTGGGTCAAAAAGTCTGTAAGATGAGAGGTGGGAAAACAGTTGAACATGTTGTCCCAGAGGTTTTGATGTGATTGGGAGTAGTGAGATGGGGCAATAGCTGGATAAACAGGATGGGTCCAGGTAAGGCTTCCTAAGTATGGACGTGATGGTTTCATGTGTAAAAGAGGACACCAGTGGTTAGTTGGAAAGCAGGGCAGGGATAACTATAATGGTTAGTTAGGGATGAAGTGGGATGGAATTGGGTCAAGGGCACAGGTGGTGTGGTGTGATTTGGAGACTAAGATGGAGAGCTTTTCTTCTGTGATGGTGGTAAATTGGGTTATGTAGGAAGAGCACTGAAAAGTTGTGTAGGGGGGTAGTGCAGGTTGTTGCTTGAAGCTTTCTTGGATTTTGTCAATTTTAACTTTGAAATATGAGGCAAGGAGATTTGCTGAGATGAGGGGTGTGGAAGGAAGCACTGAGGGAGGGAATAGAAACCTAATGCTATTTAACAATATTTGACGTTGTGGGAAAGAGATAATATAAGAATAGTGAAGTAGTCCTGTTTAGGAGAAGTGATTGTAGACTGTAGAGAGTTGAGAACAGCTTGTTTGCATGAGATGCAGTCTTCCTTGGAGTGAGTTTTCTTCAAGCATTCCAGCGACTCTGGAAGCTTGTCTCCATTTTTTTTTTGTCTGATGAGTGTGCTATGGTTGTCATTTGATTTGCCGGGTTCTGGGTGACTGTAGTAATTGTGTTGAAAAAAGCAGCGGATGTGTTAGCATCATGAAAGGGAGATACGGTGGACAGTGGTGAGAGATAGTGTGTAAATGGAAAGATGTTTGACATTTCCACAAGGGTGTGGTAGTTTATGGATTGTAGGGGCAGATTAAGAGAAAGTGGTTTAGAATGTAAGAAGACTGTGGTCACAGACGGTGAGAGGAAACAGGAAGCAGAGGCAGGTGAAGATCAGTTCTAGTGTGTGTCTGCCTCTGCAGGCAGCTTTGGAGGACCATTATGTGAGGCCAAAGAAGGATGTAAGAGATAGGAGTTTGGAGGCAGTTGAGCTTTGTATATTAATAGGGATGTTTAAATCCCCCATGATGATGGTGTGTATGTAATAGTATGTTGCAATTTTGGGATAATTAACTGTTAATTCTGGATATTTCCATAAAACATGTCCCAATAACACAAAAGATAGGTCTACCATAATGAGTTGTAATGGCACACACAATGAATAAATTGTTCCGCTCATCTAATAATAGATGGTATTGCTTACCATGGTTCTCACAGTCCACTGAACACTACTGATGAAGGGGACAGCAGCCCTGAAACACGTTTAGCTTATTAGCCATTACCGCTGTGTATAAACATTGTATGTTGCATTTTTATACTTTTATTTCTATATTATTGTGCAAAACCACTTTAAAGGGGTTGTGCGAGTTATTTTTTTGTTCTTTATATGTTTCTAACTTGTCAGGTATAACAACTTTCCCATATACTTTGTGTTTCTAAAGCTGCTGGTTTCTCAGCGTTGACTGAGGGTCACATGATCTGTGATGTCACCTTATCTCCCTGGTCTGTGATGTTTCGTGTACAAGCCTCAGAGTTCAGATAACAGTCTGTACACGAGACGTCACTGGCCACGCCCCCTTTCTTTGCCGGGCTCCTGCTATCTGCTCTCTCCCTGGATTCCTTCAGATAAAACATTAACCCCTTCAGCCAGAACACACTGATGGCTCAAAGCTTTATAACAAATAGTAGCTGCAGCAGTGAGAGGAGACAAATGCTGGGCAAGGAGCTATAGAGGAATTGTACAAGAACAGGTAGGGAGAATTTCCTGTGTGTATCAGCAGTGTCATTGTACAGCTGGGACTTGTAGTCCTACACAAACAACATGCTGCTGAGTATCCCAGCAGGCAGACATGTACTCACAGCACTTATATTCACTGCCTTTGCAGAGAAGGGGGGAGGGGGGAGGGACAGAGATTGTTATTACTGCAGGTAAACAAAGGCCAGAAGAGAACCAGGGAAATGAGGAAATATAGATTTTTTTTGCCTAAAACTTGCTGAACTTAGTTATATATTGCTACCCATCAGATTTACAGTGCTATATTTTTTTTCCATAACTTGGACAACCCCTTTAAGAATGATATGCCTAAGTACATATCTATTAATGGACATGTACACTAACCATCTAACGGATGGTTTTGTTCTAAGAAATAAGAAAATACTAAGAAATACTCTATTGTACTAGGAGTCCCAGCCAGCATAGACATATAAAACACGTAGGTGCGAACTATCAAGTGATTGATACCTTTACAGCGAACACATTTAAGGACATTGCAAGTAACAGCAAATTTGGATTGATCCAGTGCAGGCGCAGGGTCACTACCCTAGTAGCACACTCTTTGGATGCCTAGAACGCTACCATCGGACTACTATAGCTATAATAAATTGGGGGTAGTGAATGAGATATATTGTATGAATAATACCTGTACCTCATTGTGGCATTATCATTTCTATAACAACAACATATCAGAGGTTAGAAGTGAGACTTACTGCATGAATAATGGTTGGAAGGAGGGGGTAATGGTTTGAAATAATGTAATTTAGCAATATATTTTAGATTTTTGAGACAGCACAATTTTGAATATACCATATTTTTTCAGGTGTGTACAAGTTTGTTTTCTGCTGACTGAGCTGTATTTACAATTTTGGGATATATGTGACCTTTTGATATTTTTTATTTGAAATCCCAAAATTTTCAATTTCATCCCATATATGGCTATGTAAACTAAAGTGTAAAAAAATGGCACTTAAAAGACAGGGAAGAAATAAATTAAATGTGAAGACAAAAAAAATTACATCAGTATGCAATGCTTTTTTTTCATCTCTGCATTTTAAAACCATTAGCATAGCCATATGATGGCTTGCTTTTTGTAGGACAAGTTGTACTTTTGTTGGGGTGCATACTACTTTTTGACCACTTTTTATTCAATTTTTTGGGGGGGCAAAGTGACCAAACTACAGCAGATTGTCCATTTTTTATATTCTGTTTCTTTTATAATACCCATCTTCCATAATACATATTTTCATATTTTAATGTTTCATATTTTAATAAAATGCAATAATTATGTTTATTTTTCATTATGTTATTGGAGATTTTAGTCCCCTTAAACATAGATGCTTATACCAGAAACTGCATTTGTATACTATTGCAGTCTATGGGATGTTTACAGGCTTCCTATTAACCCCTTAATGCTATATGAACTGTACATCATAAGCGTTAATCTCTCCCCATACATGGCATGGGCTGGCTGTAAAATACAACCAACTCTCTCTGGCAATGACCAGGAATGGAAATTACTCTGATCGTGATCACTTAACCCTTCAGAGGCTACTGTCAATAGTGACCACAGCATCTGTTGAGTTAGAGGGGAGAGACTCTTTCTGTCCTTCAAGCCGCAGCAGCAAATTCCTGTGGAAGGCTTCCAGTGCTATAATAGTGAGCTGCCTGAAAAGCCTTGCCTAAGGCACAGCCTGACAGACAGCCGTGAAAATCCCATAGACATTGCATTCTATGAGGCAAGAGATCAGAATATTGTATATATAATAAAAAATTAAAAAGAGTTTTTAAAAATAATAAAAACACAAAAGTATAACAGTTTCAAATCACTCTTCTTTCTCAATTTTACTTATTTTATTTATTAAAATAAACAATAAAAAATAAACAGAAAGCTGAATCTGAAAATCCCTGAACTATTACATAGTAACATAGTAACATAGTTTATAAGGCCGAAAAAAGTTGATCCAGAGGAAGGCAAAAAATCCCTGTGAGGTAGAAGCCAATTTTCCCCACTATTAAAAAATATATATAAAAAAAATATTTATTGTGTGTGGTGAACACTGAAAAAAAAATATATAAAGAAGAAGCATAGTACCTACAAAAACTACTGCTTGTCTTGTAAAAAATAAGCCCTCACACAGCTCGGAAGATGGAAATAAAACGTTAAATGTTTTTAATTTTTTTTTCAAGTAGTAAAACATAATATAAAGTAAATAACTTTGGCATCACTGTAATCGTACTGGTCCACAGAATAAGTGCTCATGCACATGACCATATGTATTCTGCAGGCCGCAAAACACGGATCCACAAAAAATACGGATAACGTCCATGTACATTCCGGATTTTGCGGGACAGAACAGCTGGCCCCTAATAGAACAGTCCTATCCTTGTCTATAATGCAGACAATAATAGGACATGTTCTATTTTTTTGTGGAACGGACATAAAGAAATGGAATGCACATGGAGTAACCCGTTTTTTTTTTTTGTATTTTTTTTGCAGACCCATTGAAATTAATGGTTCCGCATACGGTCCACAAAAAAACTGGAATGGACAAGGAAAGAAAATATGTTCATGCGCATGAGCCCTAAGGCTGTCATGATAGTTTTAGTTGCACACACAAAACCCGAAATTTCACCTCACAAAAAAAATCTCCTAATTTTCTAATTAAATTTAATGGTTTCATAAAAAATACAATTTATTCCACAAAAAAATAAGCCCTTATATCACTGTGTGAATAGACAATGGCAAGCCTGGGAGCCTTCAGAAGGACTTAAACTTCAATAGTAACAAATCGGAACCCTGTGATTTCTAAGCTCGGAGGACAGAGTAAATTTTCTTCTGTCTAAACTCTCATATGCCGGCATCAATATTGACCGCTATTGACCATGTCATCTGAGGGGTTAAATGACCAGGAACGGAGCTTGTGAGCCCTTACACTGAAATTAGCTACAGTTAGGTCATTTAGCATTTGTGATTAAGATGTTAAAGGGGTTGGCAACTTTCTAGTTACTGTTGATCAACGTGTTTGTAAGATGACTATATGGCACTCTTTGTTGATATTCTGCACCGTTTTCTATATTTCATAAGGTATTCTCTCTTGTTGGCCAAGTTCTTTGTGCTGTCCACACAGCAGTCCTGTCCATAAAATGGCTGCACATGGAGGGTCATGTGACCAGAAAAATCACTCAGTCTCCTCCATTAAAATACACTGCACCTGCAGTAAACTCTCAAAATTTCAAGTGCAGAAGGCAGATGTGCTGTATTTGAGTGGAGAAGGCTGTGTGATGGATCTGAAGTTATTTTTGCCTGGTTACATGACCCTCCATCAACAGCCATCTTATGGACAAATCTCCTGTGTGGACAGCACAGAAGATTTTCCCAGAAAGGGGACACAGCTTATGAAATATAGCAAACATCACAGAAAAATCACCAAAGGCTATATTAGTAAGTGTCATATAACCATCTTACAGACACATTGGTCAACAGTAACCCAGAAAGTGGCCAACCCCTTTAATGAAAAGGGTTGTTTTGTGGGGGGACCTTTTTCATTTAAGTAAAATTTATTGAACATAATTTTACTTTTTCTTGTCTCGCTAAGGAATTCAATGCAGCGACCCTTTGATCTCTTGTAATGCTTAGAATGCATAGTATTTTAAGGCATGCCACTCATGTAATAACTTGCAATCTATTAGGCATAAAAGGCAGATAGTTATGACATGCAAGGTGTACCCCATGTTCACATTGTTGGGTGCTTTTGGCAGACATCGGTTGCCCCTCCTCTCAGTCAACCACTGAAGATTAAACTGCAATCTCAATGGAACATTGAACAGCGTCCATAATTTTACCATGATTAATATATCCAATATATATTGATAAGATGTTAATCACCTGGGCGCGGGCAGAAATATAGGAGAAGATTTATCAAATAGCAACCAATGAAATTTCACCTTTCATTTTTCAGACCTCCTTTGGAAAATGAATGGCTCTATCCGATTGGTTGCTAGGGGCAACCAAGTCAGTTCTCCTTTGCACTAATTTTGATAAATTTCCCCAGTGGAATGACACTCATATCCAGGAGAGATCAGCAGACAAATGATATTACAGAGCAAGATGAGGTGTAATATAGATCCATATTCCAGCCTTCAAATTTTCATTTTCTTATATACATCAATTACTGCTCCGTCAGACAAAATTTACAGTCTATGAAATACCAGGACAAATTTCAATAGATTCACTCAATCTTTAGTTGCAATTATTGCTGTAACCAGGTAGGTCAAAAGAATGTTGTTAAGCTGTATTAAGACTCAACTCATGGACAGGAGAATTAAATACTACTTAAGGATCTGATAAAATCCTTATAATCACCTTGTTTAGGAACAGGAGGCAGGTCCAAAACTCAATTTCCTACTGCATCTTTATGTTTTTTAAATGCATTATTCTAAATCTTCATCATAGACATACTGTATAAGTAGATAATAACATGCTAGCCCCCTGAAGTCACCACTAGAGGGAGCGTGGAAGCTTACTGCAAGCTCCTAAACTTTATCTAATATTGGCTACAGATAACTAGGACACTAAATCTATCCCTATAAAGCTATATTGAGAAATTATCATAGAATTTTGAACCTAATTAGATAAAAAAAATAATCAAGAGTGGACATTCCCTTTAGACATTGTTCTTAGGGTTCTGGTAAATCCTAACTATTCCCTTTTACAGATTTGTCATTTTTGCAATTTATGCACTACAGTATACAGTATGAACCACTCTGAGAAAATATTATTGAACACGATATATAAATTTTACATTTTACAATTGCATTACCTGCATATGCTTGCAGTTTGAAATATGTGATGCTTACATCTATTGTTTTACAGTATAAATAAATCTATAATTTATGGGCTTATGACTGTACTTTATAAGGTTATAGTATATGCCATTATCTGCCTTATACATTAAACTGGTATACACTGTCTGACAACATCCACATTATGTGCAAGCTTAACATTTCCTTGTACTGCATATATATCTGTAAAATTGTAAATCCTGTTAAAGAACATCTTTATTATTTTATTCTGTTATTCTCTTTTCCGCTATCTGATCAGCACAGAAGCCATTTATTTTATCTTTCTTGCAAATGTTCTATTTTTCTGGTGAATTAAAGTACAGTCAGCACTTTCCATTTTTTATAGGAATGCTAATAAACATAAATGACAGGTAAAGGCATCTGTAGCGATGGAGAAACTGCAAGATCTAACATATTGTGCCTGAAGGGCAAATGACTAAATAATACCAAGTCCATAAAACTAAAACACTGGAAAACCTGATTTTCCATTTCTTATTATAGAAAACGTCTTGCAAAGTTACAACAGAAAATATTTTTATTACTTAAAAGGTGCTTTTTTTATACAATAAAACTTATAACAAATGGGGCAGAATGTGTTAAAAGTAATAATCATTCTTTACCTCACTTATCTCTCACCGTTGCTGTTCTGAAAGTGTCCCCACTCCTAGTCCCAGGTTAGACAAACATGAAAAGGCATTGACTGCCCAATCACTGACCTCAGCAGGGACTAATCAAAGCAGAGTTGGAAAGGTAATGACAGGGTATTGGGGGGAATTTTGTTTGTTATTATAACCCAATATGTCCCATTTATTTTTTAATCATATTTCCCTGCTAAAACCTTTAAAAACATCACCTAGGGGAATGCTGTAGATGGATGGGTACTGTACATTGCAGTCCATTGAAGGGAGTAGAGCAGTGCTAATGCATGTGACACCACCACTTCTTTCACATAGGGGACTAGGGGAAGATGCGTAAATATGAACGCACGCTGATAGATACACTACTGAATGCACCTGACAGCGGGGGCTCAGTAGAAGCACAAGGTGGAGTAGGAGGAGAAAGTCGCGAACTCAACTGGGAAACTGGCACCATCTCAGAAGGGAGGGTTACCATGGCCAATATGTGGAAAAGCTTTGTCAGCACACCACCACATCCAGCACCACCATCTGATATGGACCATCTTAGCAGGAGGCAGAATTTCAGCAACATGGTGGAACAGTACGTGTGCACTTGTCTGCACATATTGACTGATGGGTCGGCCCCATTTAACTTCTGTGTCTCAAAATAGGACACATCCCTTGAGCTTGCCCTTTACGCCTTGGAGGTGCTGGCCTGCCCTGCAGCAAGTCTTTTGTGCAAACATGTGTTTAGCACGGCAGAGGATCAGATTATGAACAGGCACATCCGTCTGTCCACAGCCAACGTGGACAAGCTCACGTTCATTAAAATGAACCAGGCATGGATCCCACAGGCAAAGTAGAGAAGTATACTGTATGCACCCAGGCATTGTTAAACTCCAGTGAAGTTTGTTCTGTTTGCCATTTCCCAATGTTTTGGGGCCTTCCCAAATTTAGAAAAATATACGGTATAAGCCAGGAAACACTAATAAAGGACCCCTGAACAACACAGTAATGTGTCCCCACAAAATGGGAAGAGTGTACTTTACCAATACTAAAATATAACTTTTAATAGGTATGCAGTAAAATAAGTGTCTACGCCAGCACCATTAGAACATATATATAAAACAGCAAAAGATGAACAGACTACTGAAAAATGAATCAAATACTGTTCTTATGATAAATAAATTGGAGCAGTCTTACCTCATCCATCAGTATTTACCAAAAAAGTCAGTGGGTAAAGGCATCAGACAGATTCCATCACGAGGTGCCCTAGGACTGTGGTCCCCAACTGTGTAGCGGTAGTGCTTCGTGCAGTAGTACTAGTCCCTATTATGACCCTGAAAGCTTGAAGGGGGGCTATTACAACCCTACCTATCTATACAGAGCACCCGCCCCGAAAGGGGCAACCCCATCTGGATACCTGTCCCTGATAGCGGCCAAATCCCTAAACTAGATTCCTTGTGTCCACTCCCGACGTGGCACATTTCTGTTGATAACTCATCAACCAAAAAGATGTTATAAAAAAGACCATTTACATGGTGATGGCCACAAAAATAATTAATTGGCCATTAGTTAACTACAAGAAAAGAAGGTGGAAAGAAAAACTATATCTATAATTCACGTTTCCAGTGGGAACAGGTAAGTATTAAGATAATATAGACAGGAGCATCATCTGTACCTTTCCAGTTGGAATAGGTGAGTATGTAATATGCTGTATCTGTAGTCTGAAGGCTATTCCATAATAGGGATCTAAAACGCCCCTGGTATAGTGAGGGGGCGTCTGTCAGCAGCACCGTGTTGTCCCCAATTGTGCATTTGGCGGTGCATGCCGCCATCAAACCGCACCATTAGTATCATTTCTGTATTCTTGAGCCGCAATATATATGGCCTATTGGCTCTGATTAGTAGGGGCTAACCAAGAAATGCCCTGTGCATGTACATCGCACCTCTGTGATGAGGTGGTTGCTATGGACGGTTAGAACTGATGGTGTCCCTTGTAATTGGCTGCATTGTATGCATCGGAGCATGCTGGCCCTCATTCCTCTCATGTTACGCCTTCTGTCACGTGACCGCGATGCTGGCGCGTGACATCAGGAGCCAGACACGTGATTGAAGAGGCGGGGCAGTTCGATCGCAGCGAGCACCCCCAGCCGATTTAAATGCACCATTGGGGACTATGCGGTGCTGCTGACAGATGCCCCCTCACTATACTAGGGGCATTTTTAATCCCTATTATGGGATAGTCTTCAGACTACAGATATAGCATATTATATACTCACCTATTCCCACTGGAAAGATGCCGATGATGCTCCTGTCTATATTATCTTAATACTTACCTTGCACCCTATGACTATTTTACAGCCATTTAACAGCACCAAAGTTTGGGTCCCCATTGACTTCTATGGGGTTCGGGTTCGGCGTCAAACTCTTGATCTGGCAGACCTGGTTCACCCAGGCAATACATTCATTTGAATACAGTATCATCCACTGCAGGTGAAAAGGAAAGCTAATAACCCAGAAAGAATGAGATCCTTAATCCTATGTTGCAATATATGGGAAACTTAAGATAGGTGGGAATATACAAAGCTTAGAGTGATACATAGTTTTCTATTATCTGATTCTGTGTTTTATGCAAAAGGCTGTTTAAAGGAACATTAAGCATGGAAATGAATAACAAAAATTAACGTGTCAGTGTTCAGGCTTTTCTACTTGCCTAAAACACACATTTACAAATCTGGCAAATAACAGGGGTAAGAACAGGCATTAATGTATTACTGCTTCAATAAAGTAGATAAGTCAGCACTACCTTCCTCTGCTCCAGTCACTGCAATACCATCAAACCCTATGGAACTTGTCCAGGGATGGCAAGTAGAGATGAGCGAATCATTGAAAAAATTATTCGCTGAACATTCGCCAAAGTTTTCCTAAGATTCGTATATTTGACGAATAGATTTGTTGTATTTGCATACAAAATATACATTATTATGTGCTATTAGCGAACATTCGCGCACTAATAATGAACATACAGTTAAAAAATGTACACAACTTCTTAGAAGACGTACGCATGAGCGTACAAATAGCTTACGAATCCTCAGCGAACTATAGTGTACGCAATTACATAATACGCAGGCACATACAACGAGAGGCCGCGGCGTGCACTCCTCAGAGGCAGAGCGAATAATCAAAAATGGCATCCAGACGATCCTCATCATTTAGCTCTGCTGCACAGCTGAAATACATAGTCCGGCTGATGGACCGCCAGGATTACGATTTACGATGGCACACACCGCCACCCAAACCAGCATAAAAAGGAGGTGATCCAGCAGGTGATCCGAGGATTGCGCCATCGTTTCGACACCTTGCGGACCCCGGCCAGATCCAGTGTAAATATTCAGATCTGAAATCGCCCTCAGAGGCAGTATGTATATTTGAGGTAGAACAAGTAAGGTGCTGTCTATCCGGCTATGGGCATAGTACAATCATCCACAATACTATAAAGTGAATATGAGGACCCATTGCGGTACCTGTAAAGAAATACACACAATGGGCAACATACTTGAAAACGTTGCTGAAAGGTAAAAACATTAGTGCAAACAATCCAGTGCAAACAATATAGTGCAAATACATTATAGGTATAATGTAAACATTTTAAATATCACCTACCTAGTCTGCTCACGGACACGTTTAAGTCTCTTTTCTTCTTTCTGACGCTTGTCATAGAACTGGAGCAGAGTCCCAAATTCAGTTGCAATTTGTAATCCACATAGGTAAAATTGTAATCCAAATGGGTAAAAAAATAGCAGCAAAGGTTCCTTACAAAACCATCTTTCAAGGGGCTTCCCAATAACCTGAAAAGGGGGGAAAATGGATGAGATGCACGTCTGCGCAACTTGGTTAAAGCAGCCTTGGGGACCATAGAATTTTGATGAAGGGAGTAGTCCTTCCGCGGCGGAGCGGGAACTCCTGCCGCCTCCGCCGTGTCAGCCAGCGGAGTGAACACCTCAGCGGGCACCTCAACCGACTTCTTAGGCTGCCAGACATATTGAGAGACGTAGATCTCCTCCGTTTCCTTCTCCTCATAGGGGTCAGTGCCCCACACCATGCCTCCCCAGTCAGGACCTCGCTGTGTCGCCATCTTAATTTCCTGAGTTGCCTTGTCTTCCTCGCATGCTGGAGAAGGGGGTGGGGCTACCAGCGAGGAGTCTGCATCGCAATCAATTGAATTCGTACGCAACAGCGTATAGAGTAACTTTTACGTAGCAATAGCGTATAATTGATAGGACAAACTACGTAGCGAATGCGTACAAAGCCGAAACGAAGCACCTAATATTCGGATTCGCTTCTCAGCTAAAAAATCCCAAGATTCGATACGAATCAACGAATCGACAAATCGATTCGCTCATCTCTAATGGCAAGCAATGGATAAGTGGTGCTCTGCATTAAATACTTCATAGTTCAATATTCAAAATATGAAACAATGCGGCACTCACCATAAAATCCTCTCTTTATTCATAAATCCATGATGCCAAGAAGGCTTGTGGAAGTGGAGTCAGCGCAAATCAGTTGTTGCCTCTGTTTGGCATCTTGCACTTCAAAGCGTTTGTATTTTATGGTTTATGAATGAAGAAATGAATTTATGGTAAGTGCTGCATTGTTTCATCTTTTGAAGATTATTTTATTAGTGATTTCTTCCATTTTCAACTAGTAAATGCAGGATAAAGGGGTTTTAGTAAAAGGACCGTCCTTAAGGATCTGTGTGTACTAATGCAGACAGGTAAACAGGGGTAGGCTTCTTCTGCAGCCATTCCTATATAGCCTGAGACAAGAAATGCTAGAAATTATGATATAACATATTAGGCATCCAAGCTAAAGCAGATGGGGTCGGGGGTGTTGGGTCGGGATCTATTTTTCAAACCCTTTACTCCAGAACCCTAACTGTAAAAGGTTACAGTCTCAATTTGTGGTAACAATTTTTTTTCCCTAAAATTGAAGCTGCACATGTTACAAAGTGAATGGAAGAAGCCCAGGAACACAATATGACCCATAATGCCATGCAGTTAGCCAAATAGCAGATAGCTATCACAGTAATGTCAGAGCCCTATAAAAGCCTCATCTCGAGCGATCGTCGCCATTTTACTGTGAACTGAGCATAGGGAGAAATGTGGAAAGCTGTAGGGACAGTGTTTTAGCAAGCTTTTGTGAATATTCGATAGGGACAGTCTAATATATTGGCGCATTTATCTAGTTCATCTGCTGCACCATTTAGACTTAATCTGGTCTGTTATTCATAGACTTACTGTGCATTAGACTTAGTCTCAACAGGTGGTCTAATATATTGGCGTATTGTGTTGCTAAAAAATCAGGAAACTTACTAACAAATACACTATTTCAGATCCAGATACTCTTTAAATAGATAATACACATACCATTATAATAATAGTAAAATAATGAAATAAATTTATTAAGGGAATAAGGATAATTAGCAATGTACATTCCCTTTTGCAAATTAGGTAAAA
>ONZH01002237.1:0-26120 GCA_900303285.1 Rhinella marina
TTTTCCCATAGACTTTAATGGGATTCGATATTCGGTCGAATAGTCGAATTTCGCGGTGTATTCGAATCGAATTTCGAACTTTCGAATATTTCACTACTCGCTCATCTCTATTGACCACCAACCCAGATGTTCTTGAATGGTTGAGTCATCCACTTCCTCCCAGATGACATCTGAAACCCCCAGCCAAGAGTCGGTGGGTTCATCAGAAACAACCCTTAGTTGGCATGGGCCAGGAGTAGAGATAAGTGAATCATTCAAAAAATTATTCGGCAAACATTCGCCGAACCTTTCCTAAAATTTGTATATTTGACAAATAGATTCGTTGTATTTGTGTACAAAATATATGTTATTATGTGTTATTAGCGAACATTCGCTCACTAATAACGAACGTTCATTTACAAAATGTACGCAACTTCTTAGAAGACGTACGCATGAGCGTACAAATAGCTTACGAATCTCAGCGTACTATTCTCTAAGCGATTACGTAATACGCAGGCACGTACAAGGAGAGGCCGCGGCGTGCACTCCTCAGAGGCAGAGCGAATATTCGAGACATATATACAGTCATGCCAAAAGTTTTGAGAATGATACAAATATTAATTTTTACAAAGTCTACTGCTTCAGTTTTTATAATGGCAATTTGCATACACTCCAGAATGTTATAAAGAGTGATCAGCTTAACAGCAATTACTTGCAAAGTCAATATTTGCCTAGAAAATGAACTTTATCCCCCAAAACACATTTCAACATCATTGCAGCCCTGCCTTAAAAGGACCAGCTAACATCGTTTCAGTGATTGCTCCATTAACACAGGTGTGGGTGTTGATGAGGACAGGGCTGGAGATCAATCTGTCATGATTAAGTAAGAATGACACCACTGGACACTTTAAAAGGAGGCTGGTGCTTGGCATCATTGTTTCTCTTCTGTTAACCATGGTTATCTCTAAAGAAACACGTGCAGTCATCATTGCACTGCACAAAAATGGCCTAACAGGGAAGAGTATTGCAGCTAGAAAGATTGCACCTCAGTAAACAATCTATCGCATCATCAAGAACTTCAAGGAGAGAGGTTCCATTGTTGCCAAAAAGGCTCCAGGGCGCCCAAGAAAGAACAGCAAGCGCCAGGACCGTCTCTTAAAAGTGTTTCAGCTGCGGGATCGGGCTACCAGCAGTGCAGAGCTTGCTCAGGAATGGCAGCAGGCAGGTGTGAGTGCATCTGCACGCACTGTGAGGCGGAGACTCTTGGAGCAAGGCCTGGTCTCAAGGAGGGCAGCAAAGAAGCCACTTTTCTCCAGAAAAAACATCAGGGACAGACTGATATTCTGCAAAAGGTACAGGGAGTGGACTGCTGTAAAGTCATTTTCTCTGATGAATCCCCTTTTCGATTGTTTGGGACATCTGGAAAACAGCTTATTCGGAGAAGACGAGGTAAGCGCTACCACCAGTCTTGTCTCATGCCAACTGTAAAGCATCCTGAAACCATTCATGTGTGGGGTTGCTTCTCAGCCAAGGGAATCGGCTCTCTCACAAAAAAAAAAAAAACCCTAAAAACACAGCCATGAATAAAGAATGGTACCAGAATGTCCTCCGAGAGCAACTTCTCCCAACCGTCCAAGAGCAGTTTGGCGATCAACAATGCTTTTTCCAGCATGATGGAGCACCTTGCCATAAAGCAAAGGTGATAACTAAATGGCTCAGGGAACAAAACAGAGATTTTGGGTCCATGGCCTGGAAACTCCCCAGATCTTAATCCCATTGAGAACTTGTGGTCAATCATCAAGAGACGGGTGGACAAACAAAAACCTACAAATTCTGACAAAATGCAAGCATTGATTGTGCAAGAATGGACTGCTATCAGTCAGGATTTGGTCCAGAAGTTGATTGAGAGCATGCCAGGGAGAATTGTAGAGGTCCTGAAGAAGAAGGGTCAACACTGCAAATATTGACTTGCTGCATTAACTCATTCTAACTGTCAATATAAGCTTTTGTTTCTCATAATATGATTGCAATTATATTTCTGTATGTGATAAAAACATCTGATAAACACACATAAAAACCAGAGGGCAGCAGATCATGTGAGAATAGAATATTTGTGTCATTCTCAAAACTTTTGGCAATGACTGTATGTTAAAGTGCAAATACATTATTATAGGTATAATATAAAAATTTTAAATATCACCTACCTAGTATGCTCACGGACACGTTTAAGTCTCTTTTCTTCTGACGCTTGTCATAGAACTGGAGCAGAGTCCCAAACTCAGTCGCAATTTGTAATCCACATAGGTAAAATTGTAATCCAAATGGGTAAAATAAAAGCAGCAAAGGTTCCTTAAAAAACCCTCTTTCAAGGGGCTCCCCAAATAACCTGAGAAGGGGGAAAAAGGGATGATAATAATGACTTAATTTCCTGAGTTGCCTCGTCATCCTCCCACGCTGGAGAAAGGGGCGGAACTACCAGGGAGGAGTCTGCATCGCTGAATTGAATTTGTACGCAACAGCGTATAGAGTAACTAAATTATACGTAGAATAGCGTATAATTTATAGGACACACTACGTAGCGAATGCATACAAAAGCGAAGCGGCGAATAGATTCGCTCATCTCTAGCCAGGAGCACCCTCACCTGTCCTCAACCTGCCTCTGTCCTTTTCGGTCCCCTCATCCAGAGAAGTACTATATGCTATGGGCTCTGCGACACTATACAGCGAGGACGAACTACTTGAGGACAGTCAGCAGCTACTGGGAAGCCAAGAGGTGGGGCAGAAATCCGCTCCTTCCAGTAGGCAGTCTGAGGAGAGTGTAGTGGGAGGTAATGTTGAGAGCGGTCAGGCTTTGTACACCGAGACAGTTGAGGAGGACATTAGCGACGTGCAAACTGTAGTTGATGATGATGTAGCTGATCGCACTTGGGAGCCGGATGAAGCAAGGGTTTCATCATCATCATCATCATTATCTGCAGACGAGACTGATAGCCTGCGCGTCAGGCAGCGGTGCAGGCAGCAAGTCGGTAGTGTGTTCGTTAGTCAGCGGACTGGCAGCAGTGCAAGGTCGGGAGCCAAACGGGCACGGGCTAGACCGTACTCTTAGCAGATGCTTTCCGTCCATGAAAAGAGCGGCGCAGGGGCTCAGCCAGGCAGCGGAGGTTCCACTTAGTCAGTGCAGAGTGTTGTTGGTAAAATGGCTTACTCGGCGGTGTGGAAGTTTTTTGTTAAGATGCCTGAGGAGGTGAACATGGCTATATGTAGAATCTGTGTTCAGAAAGTGAAACGTGGCCAGAGTGCTAATGTTGGCACCACGGCCCTGCGCCAACATATGCAGCGTCACCACAAAGTGGCCTGGGAGAACCGTGGCTCAGATTTGGCGGTCCAGTCGACAGCAGCAACAGCAGCATCACCCAGAGGCATGCAGCCCATTTCAGGCAGTCAAGGCTCCAGCACCTCTGCCGAAGGGAGCTGTCTGTCATTATCTACCGCTCCAGATGCTCCTGCTCCTCCTCCTCTTATTCCTCGCCACTCATTACGGCAGCAGTCGTTCACCGATGCTATTGCAAAGAGACAGCAGTACGCGTCCAGCCATCCTACAGCGCAGAAGCTGACCGTGCTCCTGTCCAAGTTGCTCGTGCTGCAGTCCCTCCCTTTTCAACTGGTGGACTCTGCACCGTTCAGAGAACTGATGGCTTGTGCCGAGCCGAGGTGCAGAGTGCCAAGCCGTCATTTAACATAGTAATATAGTTTGTAAGGCCGAAAAAAAAGACATCTGTCCATCCAGTTCGGCCTGTTTTCCTACAAGTTGATCCAGAGGAAGGCAAAAAAAACCCTGTGAGGTAGAAGTCAATTTTCCCCACTTTAGGGAAAAAAAATTCCTTTCTGACTCCAATCAGGCAATCAGAATTACTCCCTGGATCAACGACCCCTCTCTAGTAACTATAACCTGTAATATTATTACCCTCCAAAAATACATCCAGGCCTCTCTTGAATTCTTTGAACTTACCTTCACCACCTCCTCAGGCAGAGAGTTCCATAGTCTCACTGCTCTTACCGTAAAGAATCCTCTTCTATGTTTGTGTACAAACCTTCTTTCCTCCAGACGCAGAGGATGTCCTCTCATCACAGTCACAGTCCTGGGGATAAATAGATCATGGGAGAGATCTCTGTACTGATCTCTGATATATTTATACATAGTTATTAGATCTCTTCTCAATCGTCTTTTTTCTAAAGTGAATAACCCTAATTTTGATAATCTTTCTGGGTACTGTAGTCCACCCATTCCAGTTATTACTTTAGTTGCCCTCCTCTGAACCCTCTCCAGCTTTCTTTGCCAAAAAGTCAGTCCCAGCCCTGCACAAATATGTAGAAGAGAAGGTGGCCCAGTCCTTGAGCCTGTCGGTGTCTGCCAAAGTGCCCGGCAGCTCCGATGTGTGGAGTTGCAACTACGATCAGGGACAGTACATGTCCTTTACGGCCCACTTGGTCAATGTGCTTCCTGCCCAGCCACACGAGCAACTTGAACAGGTGACGCCACTTTCTCCTCCTCGTGGTCAAACTGCTGATCCTGCGCTAATGTCCAGCTCCTTCTCCACCACCTCAGCCTCCACTGCAGGGCCAAGTCATAGCGCTCCTCCAGCATACCACATGTGCAGTGCACAGTGGTGTCATGCAGTTCTATGCCTGGGCAAACAAAGTCACACAGGGGAGGAACTGCTCCGCGTCATGAAAGAAGAAATCGATTGCTGGGTAATTTTGATGTCAGCCTGTGGCAGCTCATGCGTGACACCTGCCGCTTGCTCAGGCCCATTGAGGAGGCCACGTTATTTGACAGTCGCCAGGACAACAGTATGAACAATGTCATTCCACTGCTTCATGTCCTGGAACAGATGCTGCAAAATCTTTCTGGTCAGGGGACTGGAGACGTGGAGACTGCATCTGACGGCCACATGAGTCCGGTGGGGGCTGAACTGGAGGAAAAGGAGGACATTGGAGCACAAGCATTTAGTGTTTTTTCTACCCAGGTGACAGAAGAGGAGGAGCAAGAGCAGCCAAAGGAGGTAGAGGGAGATGAGGAAGATGAGACAGATGACCCAGAGACACCATGGCAGTATACAATGGAGTTGGAGGCATCGAGTCCCTCCGAGTCACTTGCACAAATGTCCCGATGCATGCTCACTTGCTTACATAGCGACAACCGAATAGTCACCCTCCGGCAGATGGATGACTTCTGGCTCTCCACCCTCTTGGACCCTCGCTACCGGTCTAAAATGAGGGCTTTTTTTTCACCTACTGAGAGGGAGGACAAACTGAAGTACTATAGAGACATCCTATGTAGTCAGTTGGCTGCTGCCTATCTGCGTTGTCGTCCATCCTCTCGCAGGTCTGACCGGGGGCCCCTCAGTGCTCATGTACCACTGCCACGGCTGCTGTGGGGGGGTGGGGGTTTAGGAGCAGTACCAGCTCCATCAGCATCAACTTGAGTCTGGAGTCGCTGATGAGCAGTTTTCTTCACCCGCCAAGTGCGGAAAGTACTCACCAGCAGCAGCAGGTAGACCAGGAGCAGACCCTGAACCAGCAGGTGGTGGCCTACTTGGACAGCACCCTGCCACCCCACATTGAAGATCCTCTGGACTACTGGGTAGCCAAACTGGATTTGTGGCCTCAACTGGCCGAGTTTGCACTGGAGAAGCTGTCCTGCCCGGCTAGTAGTGTGGCATCAGAGCGGGTGTTCAGTGCTGCGGGGGCCATAGTTACCCCAAGGAGAACTCGCCTGTCCTTCCAAAATGTGGAAAGACTCAACTTTGTCAAGATGAATCAGGCGTGGATCAGCCAGGATTTCCACCCACCAACGCCTGATGCATCAGATTAGATCAGCCATGATGCGTCACCCAAACCTTGACAAATAAGACTATATTCTTCAGGCTACCTGCCTCAGCTACTCTTATGATGCTGCCACCCGCCTGATGCCACACATCTGCCAGCTGCTCCTTCTACCACCAAGCATCTTTACCAGTGACTGGTATTGCCATCCACCTCTCCACTCTGTCATTGACCCAATATGTAGCCTTCTGATCAGGGGCGGTCTTGGCATTTCTGGGGCCCTAAGCAAAGTTATGTCCGGGCTCCCCCCCCCAATGACGCGTCACGCCCCTGATGACACGCCCTCTGATGACACCCCCCCAATGACATGCCCCCTACACATCAAAGACTTTTTAACTACCTGGTCTGCACTAGACTAACATGGAGGATGCCCTCCTCGCGCTTTTTTACTAAAATTACGTCAGCAGCACGTCCCAGCTCTTCATTGACTGAGCTGGGGCACGTGCTGCTGACCATCACTCACTGGAGGAGGGGGGTGAAGGTTTCCCACAGCCTATGGCGTGTCCCAGACTCCCAGCTCTCTATTGGCTGGGCTGGGACACGTGCTGGAGCCTGGGACACTGCCGCGCTGCCGCAGAGTTTGTGTTCTGCTGTGCGGACCGGCCTCTCTGCGGCTGCGCAAGCTTCCTGCTACACTTGTGGACTTGAGAGCGAGCGGGTGCGGTGCGCGCAGCCGCAGTGAGGCCGGTATGCGGGCCGCGGCGGACAAATGCAGTAAGTGACAGCTGGGCGGGCGGGCCCTACGCAAATGCATAGGATGCGTGGTGCCCAAGACCGCCCCTGCTTCTGATGCTGCTGCCATCTCATCAGGACTCCTCATGCTGCTACTGCTGTCACCTCCAGGCTATGTCACCATGCCACTCTGTGGCCTGATGATGCTGCCACCTCCACACGCTGTTTCCTAGCTGCCACTACCTCCAAATGATGTAATTGTGCCACTCTTCGGTATGCTGCTGCTGCTGCCTCCACACGCAGTGTCCTAGCTGCTGCTAGGTCCAAATTATGTACTTGTGCCACTCTCTGGGATGCTGTTACTGCTACCGCCTCCACACGCTGTCTTCTAGCTGCTGCTACGTCCAAATTATGTTATTGTGCCACTCTGTGGCCTACTCATGCTGCTGCCACTTCCAGGGTCTTTGGTTGTGCCAATCTGTGGCCTACTCATGCTGCTGCCACTTCCAGGGTCTGTCATTCTGCCACTCTGTTGCCTTCCAATTTTAACGACTGCTGCTGCCACTTCCAGGGTCTTTGATTGTGCCAATCTGTGGCCTACACATGCTGCTGCCACTTCAGGGTCTGTCATTGTGCCACTCTATCACCTACTCATGCTGCTGCCACATCCACAATTTTTCATTCTGCCAATCTTTGGCCTACTCATGCTGCTGCCACTTCCACAATCTTTCATTGTGCCCCTCTTTGGCCTACTCATGCTGCTGCCACTTCCAGGGTCTGTCATTGTGCCACTCTTTCGCCTTCCAATTGTAATGACTGCTGCTGCCACTTCCAGGGTCTTTGATTGTGCCAATCTGTCACCTGATGCTGCTGCAGCCGCCTCAACACGCTGTCTTCTAGCTGAAGCTAGGTCTAAATTATGTAATTGTGCCACTCTACGGTATGCTGCATTTAAATTTTTATGACTGTTGCTGCCTCTCCCAGGGTATGTCACTGTGCCATTCTGTCTAATTAAAATTAACACGACTCCTGCTGCCTCTCCCACTCTGTAGCTTTGAAATGTATTCCACTGCTGCCTCTTGCAGCTGCTGTTACGGTGCCACACTGTGGCATTGAAATTTGTTTGATTGCTGCCTCTTGCAGCTGCTGTTACTGTACCACTCTCCTCTGCAGCAGCATGTCAGTCGTAAATTTTTGGTACGTTCTGGAGACCTATTCCATTATTCAAAACTCAAGTACACAGGAAACCCTGTTTGTTTTGAACACTCAAATTTTTAGAAGTAAACGATTCTGGCTCCCGGGACACTCAGCGATGAGCATGGGGGAGGCGAGAAGCAGGGGCTCCCACGGGTGGTAGCTCAGCTCCCTGCAGAACGCCAGCTCGATCTCAAGATGGAACTCCAAACTTTCTTGGCGTCTTGGGTCAATACTGACATTTTGTCACAGTCGAGGCAAAGCTGGAGCCTTCACTGCACCTCCTCTGTCTTACTTTCCCATCCGCTGGAATAACCAGCCCCGATACTGATAAGAATATATGCGACAGTTGACCTTAATCGAAAGGACGGGAATTTTTTGTTATGGTCTGCTCTTCAGGGTATGTCATAATGCCACTCTCCGGCCTGATGCTGCTGTCGCCGCCAACTCCACATGCCGTCTCCTAGCTGCCGCTATGTCAAAAATTAGGTAATTGTGCCACTCTGTGGCCTCCAAATTGTACTACTACTTCCACTGCTGCTGCCACTTCCAGGGTCTGTCATTCTGCCACTCTGTGGCCTACTCATGCTGCTGCCGCCTGGCCACACTGTTGTCGTGCCACTCTATAGTCTGCTGATGCTGCTGCCACTGCTATCTCCAACCTGTCTGGGGAGGCTCTGCTTGTATAAGCGTGTAATAGAACAGGTTCTGTCAAAATGTATGTGGAATCAGTGAATTGGTGTAAAAGGTGTGCGCTTTTGGCGCTCTAGTAGAATCTTGGGCCTCTGCACGATTCTTTATAGCTGGCGCTAACATTGACCTGTAAGGCTGAGTTCAGACGTTAGTTGTTTGGTGAGTATTGGCCCCCTACTGCCCAAATACATAAAAGTGTGCAGCGATTCTAAGAGCGAAGCCTGTTATGTACGTGTCACACTGGCTCACAGAGTGTAATCAAGCACAATGCTGGCATTCACTGTAATGTTGATTTGTACGCTAATGCTACACATTGTATGCTAATGCGTACGAATTTGTATGCTAATGCGCACGCATTTGGACGCTAATGTGCACGCATTGTGTGCAAATGCGTACAAATTCAGTTAATTAGCATACTTTTACAAGTGAAAGGAGTAAATGAGGAGAAGTCGCGATTCTGACCTTTTTCTATTAACCAGACACCCTCCCCTCTTCCGAGCGGTGGGTGCCTGGTTTAGTCCCATTGACTAACATTATGGTCGGTTGTTTGGCCAGAGCACCTGAGCATACGAGCACAGAAGTGCTCGCTCAACAATACTCCCTATGTGTTTTACTGCAAGGCACAGTGTTCTGTACCACTATCCAGGCTCTCTGCAGCCCGAAAGTAGCTGTTTTTTAACGCGATTCGCAGCAAATTTATTTGGATCGAAGCGAATCTTTTCGGAAAATTCGGCGAACCAGTCAAATCGAATTTTTGAAAAATTTGCTCATCTCGAGTTGTAATACGCTGTGCACCTAGCGTTACTGACAGAGCACACCTGGGGGTTTCTTTGTCACCCAAAAAAAATTAAAAAAAGACATATTTCACAATGGACTTTGGTCTTTTTGGAACAGCAACAATCTTTTTACCTACCCAAATACTATCCCTATTGTTTTATTCCCTCCGCGGAAAAATTGAACTGCAGCAGCAAATGAGGAACTGCAGCCTAAATGAACGGTATTAAATACGGATGTCAGATACAGAGACTTTTGAACGTTTGTAATACGCTGTGCACCTAGCGTTACTGACAGGGCACACCTGGGTTTTTTTGCTACCCAAAAAATTTTTAAAAAAGATGTATTTTTGTCTACGCGTGTACATTGTACATGGATTATATTGTTACCTGCAACGGTTTACCAATGTACTGTTACCATCCTACGGGACATGTGAATTGTAACACGTCTCGTTGTTATGCGCCTTAATTATTGAAAATTCAATAAAAACTATTTGAACAAAAAAGATGTATTTCACAATGGACGTTTGAACAATGATAGTAACCCTGCCCTTAGAAATTCTATCAATACGCAAATGTTATACAGCAAGACGCAAAAGAAGTACTGCAGGCTTAACAGCAGAAATGTATGCAAAGTATGTCAGGTATATAGTATACAGAGAGTATCCTACAGCATGCAGCAGCAGCAGCATATGTGGCATTAATGGCAGGCCACCTAGTGCTATTTTCACCACCTTTAAAGTCCTCAAATGTCAGTAAATAAAGGTTTGTGATAGATATAATAGCCCTTACAAGGGCTTTTGGGTCTTTTTTGAGCAATTTCTATCCCTGCCTAGCGTGCTTCTCTCCCTACAGTGTATGTCCCTCCTTGCTGCAGCTCTCCCTGTCTAGCACTGGCCGGGTCACATGTCACCTAGTGCTTTATAGCACCCGATGACGCATTCCCGGCCAGCCAATCAGTGTAATGCCAGTAGCTAAATGGCTACTGGCATTACAGTGAATGCCAGCACCTTCCCGCACTCTAATTGGCTAATTAGCGTGCGGGGAGGGGACTCGAGCATGGTGCTCGAGTACACGTGGTATTCGGCCGAATACTGCGTGGACCCGATCACCACCATGTTCGGCCGAATAGTGTATTCGGCCGAACATGTTCACTTAAAACTAGTAGGAAATAGTGTTAGGTTCCCGTCTTACAGAGATCGCCTTGACGTTTGGCAGATGGGCCTAAATAATTTTGTACAAAATATATTTGCCAAGAATCTCAAATTTACTAAATCAGTGTAGCATTAGCATCAAAATATTTTATATTACTATGGCACTTTTGTACTTTATTTGGTTTGCAGAGTGCTGATGCATTGTATATATTTTCTTTTCTTTGTGTATCTAGCCATAACAACGTGCACCTGCACACTGGGATTTGCTGACTGACCCACCCTTTTTTTCTTTGTAGTTTGTACTGGAGGTGTGGCTACTCCATTTAATCATGCACTCCTGACCAGCCTGTATACCCCATAGGCTGATTTTAATCGGTGTAAGTATAAAGCCGTAGTCTTCTCTTAGTATAGAGTGGGCTCGGAATGCATGTTGGTACCTGCATCCCTGGATTTAGTGGAGGCCTTTGAAGCACCAGAAATGGCAAAAGGCAGAATGGACCCAGCATGCATGTGGAACCAACACCCCCTGAGTTATACTGAGGCCATTATGGCACATAACAGGTAGGAAATAGTGTTAGGTTCCCGTCTTACAGAGATCGCCTTGACGTTTGGCAGACGGCCCAAATAATTTTGTACAAAATATATTTGCCAAGAATCTCACATTTACTAAATGAGTGTAGCATTAGCATCAAAATATTTTATATTACTATGGCATTTTTGCACTTTATTTGGTTTGCAGAGTGCTGTTGCATTGTATTTATTTTCATTTCTTTGTGTATTGTGGTCATGCAGGTGGAATACTGGTGGAAGGAAGGTATATTTCACCCAGATTTCTCACCTGGGTGAAGTAAGTGTAATCCAGGAAGTGCTGTGACCTGAACAAACTTAGTTGTTCAGGCAGGGTTTTTACTGCAAATTCCTGGGGCCTGGATTATGCGGAACGGTTGTTAAGGTTGTGGTGGGATCAACTGTTCCCTTCCTTCCAGTCCAGCTTTTTGGTGTTTGCCCTAGAACACCTGAAGGCGGTTAGCCTCCTTAGGTCGCTATATAAAGGGTTCTGTAGCTCACTTAGGGGGGGATCTTCAAGAAGAGCACATGGTGCCAGGACTACTGAGGACCAGTGAGCAACCTACATGCCGTGGGAATGTCAGACTAACTGCTGTAGCCTAGGTGAGGCAGATTCTTTATATTGTTAGTCAGTCCCAGACGGGAAGGTTTTTGTTTTGTGATTTGTTGTTGAAAGGCTGGAAATCCTTGGTTATGCTAAAGAAAGCCTGTTTTGGTTTAACCTTGTGAACCTGGACTATACTAAAGTGACGTGAACTTTACGCCACCAGTGCCTCAGTGAGCGTCCCTAACCGTACACTACACCCCGCAGTTTTACAGTTGGTGGAGGATGTGGGCAGACGGTTGCTAAGGGCAACGGCACAAAAAAAAGTTTTTTTTTCTCTCTCTCAATAACTTTTTTTTTGTTTGACTCCTGCTCCAGTGGATGTCGTGGGTAAAACCTGCTATCTGCCTAAAGGAATCAAGCGCTGATATGAAAGCAGCCATAACCCAGTTTGTTAAAGCGCAGGCTGAGGCGAACCTGCGCCAACAGGAGACGAACAGCCTTTTGTCAGAACAAATGGCTGCCCTTACAAAAGCCCTGCCAGTGGCTTCTCAGACAGCCCCAACACCTCCCCGAAATCCAAGGAAAATTGTGCAGCAGTTGCTCCAGAAGTTAACCCCGGTGGACGACATTGAGACATATCTAACCATCTTTGAGCGCACTGCAGAGCGGGAACAGCTTCCGGCAGCCGACTCGGTGGATGTCTTAGCGCCTTTCCTATCAGGGGAACCCCAGAAGGCATACCATGACCTTGGCCAACAGGAGTTCCGAGACTATGCTAAGCTACGAGCGGAAATCCTAGCACGTCTAGGAGTAACCCCTGCTGTCCGGGCCCGGCGTGTACACACTGGTGCTTTGATGTAACTAAACCTACCAGGTCGCAAATGTTCGACCTGGTTCACCTCACAAAAAAGTGACTGGAGCCAGAGACAAGCACGCCTGCCCAAATAACTGAACGGGTTGTAATGGACCGATTTACGACTGCGTTACCTAGGACATTACAGCGCTGGGTGGGGCAAGGAGGGCCCAAAGACCTGGATGAGCTGGTGAACCTGGTTGACAGGTATCTCACCATGGAGGACTATCTTCGGGATAACTCCTCCCTGTGTTCTCCTTCTAGGAGTGCCCGTCCCAAATCTACCGCAGGTAGAAGACTGTCCCTGACTGGGGAAACAGGGAAAATGGCACAGGAGAGTTCACAGCGGTTTTCCCCAAGCGTGCCACGGTTTTCCCCTTTGAAACAAGGACCTCCCTGATGTTGGAGGTGCCAGGAAGTGGGGCATGTGGTTGCTACTTGTCCCCTCACTTCCGAACCAATGGAGTGCGAGGTTGGCCGGCGGATGTCCTGGTTTGCCGAACCGGTCTGTGTGGCTTCCCCGGAGGTACAAATTGAGCCCCAGTTCTGCAGTGTACTGTTGAATAATTAACCCGCAACTGTATTACTAGACTCGGGAAGTCTCGTGACTTTGGTGCATGCCTCTTACGTAACCAGAGACAGTGTCAAGGGAGAACCCCTGAGTGTGCTGTGTATCCACGGGGATATTAAGGCCTATCCCGTGGCCCAGGTGATTTTCAAAACTGCCTCTGGCTGTATTGACTGTGATGTAGGTGTGGTGGAAAACCTCATGCATAATGCTATCATCGGACGTAACTTTCCCTACTTCTGGCAATTATGGGAGAGGGGCAAACCCATCAGGGCTGCAGAGCAATCTACTGTAAAGGGGTTATCGGAGGTTAAGGGAATTGATGGGCCTGAAGTATTTCCAGAAGGGTCTGAGGAGAATAATTTTCCTTTACAAGTACTGACCGGAGAAGAGGAAGCTTCCCCCTCTGGGCCAGTGCTGTCTGATTTAAGAGTATCTAGTGAAAATTTTGGCACTGCACAATTAAGAGATCCCACCCTTGTACATGCCCGAGAAGGTGTTAAGGTCATTGACGGGGTACCTCAGGAACCAGGGGCTGATAGACAATTTCCACATTTTTCGGTGAATAATCTCTTTTACCGAGTTACCCAGAGTAACGGAGAGGTTGTTGAGCAGCTCTTGGTACCTCGGCATTACTGACGCATAGTCTTAGACCTAGCCCACAGTCATGCTCTGGCAGGGCATCTGGGGACAGAAAAAACCCAGGAGAGAATCCTCCTGTGTTTTTTTTGGCCTGTGCTCTATCGAGAAGTAAGATTACTGTGACTCCTGCCCCATGTGCCAGTTGTTGACTATACCACTCGTTACCCTGAAGCTGTCCCCCTAAGGAACACTGCCTCTAAAACCATTGCCAGAGAATTATTTTTTATGTTCTCTAGAACTGGAGTCCCCAAAGAGATCCTTACAGATCAGGGAACTCCCTTTATGTCCGGGGTTATGAAGTATCTGTGCAGGCTATTCAAAATTACTCAATTACGCACTTCAGTGTATCATCCGCAGACTGATGGCTTAGCCGAAAGATTTAATAAGACGCTTAAACAGATGCTGAAGAAAGTGGTAGAGAGGGATGGCCGAGATTGTGATTGCCTATTACCCTACCTCATGTTTGCAATCCGGGAAGTACCTCAAGCCTCCACAGGGTTTTCCCCATTTGTATTAGTTTATGGCCAACACCCCCGGGGACTTCTTGACATAGCCAAAGAAACGTGGGAAACAGAACTACCCCTTTGAAAAGCGTTATCGAACATATAACCAACATGCAAGAACGCATTGAGACTGTAATGCCCTTAGTGAAAGAGCATATACAGAAGGCCCAAGCCTCCCAAAGTAGGGTATATAATCGCTCTGCACAGATCAGGAATTTCAACCCTGGGGATAGGGTCCTAGTATTAGTCCCCACCGTAGAGAGTAAGTTTCTCGCCAAACAGCAAGGTCCATATAAAGTAGTGGAAAAAATAAGTGATGTTAACTATAAGGTACATCAGCCAGGGAAAAGAAAGCCTTTCCAGGTGTATCATATTAACCTTCTTAAACCCTGGAAAGATAGGGAGTCCTTAGTGGCAGAAGTCCAAAAAAGAGGTAAGGAACCCCACCTCATTCCCCCTGTGAAAATGGGTGAGACTCTGTCCGGGAAACAACAACAAGAGGCAAAAGAGTTTTTGCAACAAAATCGGGAGAAATTTTCTGATCTTCCAGGACGAACCCATGTGATTAGCCATCAGATCATTACTGAACCCAGAAAGATCGTAAACTTAAAACCCTACCGTATTCCGGAAGCCCGTAGGAAGGCTATGTCAGAGGAAATAAAGAGAATATTGGAGTTGGGAGTGATAGAGGAGTCTAGGAGTGAATGGGCCAGTCCTATTGTCTTAATCCCAAAACCTAATGAGACCTGGAGGTTTTGTAATGATTTTAGGAAACTTAATGAGATTTCAAAATTCGATGCATATCCCATGCCCAGGGTTGATGAACTAATTGAAAGTTTAGGGAATGCTAGGTTCATTACAACTTTAGACCTTACCAAAAGCTATTGGCCTAACCATTAACCCCGTAAAATGTTCCTTGGGATTAGAGGAAGCCAGGTACCTGGGATACATTATCGGCCGGGGGCTGATTAAGCCCCAATTGAATAAGGTGGAAGCCATTCAGAACTGGCCCCGGCCGCTGACAAAAAAAACAGGTCAGGGCATTCTTAGGAATCGCCGGGTACTACCGGAGGTTTGTGAAAAAAAAAATTTGCATCCATTGCAGCACCCCTAACAGACCTAACTAAGGGTGGGAAGTCTGTAATGGTAAAGTGGTCCCCCCAAGCCGAAGAGTCGTTCCAGGCATTAAAGGCTAGCCTCTGTCAACAGCTGGTACTAGTGACCCTGGATTTTACAAAATAATTCCTGGTTCAGACAGATGCTTCCGATTCAGGACTAGGGGCAGTTCTGTCCCAAGAAGTAAATGGGGAGGAACATCCCATTATGTATTTAAGTAGGAAACTGACCCCAGGAGAGAAAAACTATGCAATAGTTGAAAGAGAATGTTTAGCTGTAAAGTGGGCACTAGAATCCCTTAAATATTATTTGTTAGGGAGGGAGTTTAAGTTGCTCTCAGACCATGCCCCCCTAACATGGATGAAACAAAACCGGGAGAGAAACGCTAGAGTCACCAGGTGGTTCCTGTCTCTCCAAAATTTTAACTTTGTGTTGGAACATAGGCCAGGAAAACTACAGACAAATGCAGATGCGTTGTCAAGGGTACACTGCATGTGGGGCACAGATACCTAGCCCTCCGGTCTGGAGAAGAGGGGGGAGATATGTGGTCATGCAGGTGGAATACTGGTGGAAGGAAGTTATATTTCACCCAGATTTCTCACCTGGGTGAAGTAAGTGTAATCCAGGAAGTGCTGTGGCCTGAACAAACTTAGTTGTTTAGGCAGAGTTTTTACTGCAAATTCCTGGGGCCTGGATTATGCGGAACGGTTGTTAAGGTTGTGGTGGGATCAACCGTTACCTCCCTTCCAGTCCAGCTTTTTGGTGTTTGCCCTAGAACACCTGAAGGCGGTTAGCCTCCTTAGGTCGCTATATAAAGGGTTCTGTAGCTCACTTAGGGGGGATCTTTAAGAAGAGCACATGGTGCCAGGACTACTGAGGACCAGTGAGCAACCTACATGCCGTGGGAACATCAGACTAACTGCTGTAGCCTAGGTGAGCCAGATTCTTAATATTGTTAGTCAGTCCCAGACAGGAAGGTTTTTGTTTTGTGATTTGTTGTTGAAAGGCTGGAAATTCTTGGTTATGCTAAAGAAAGCCTGTTTTGGTTTAACCTTGTGAACCTGGACTATAATAAAGTGATGTGAACTTTATGCCACCAGTGCCCCAGTGAGTGTCCCTAACCGTACGCTACACCCCGCTGTTTTACAGTATATAGCCATAACATGCACACTGGGATGGGCTGACTGACCCCCCCTTTTTTCTTTGTAGTTTGTACTGGAGGTGTGGCTACTCCATTTAGTCATGCACTCCTGACCAACCTGTCTGCCCCATAGGCTGATTTTAATCGGTGTAAGTATAAAGCCATAGTCTGCTCTTAGTATAGAGGTATAGAGTGGGCTTGGCATGCATGTTGGTACCTACATCCCTGGATTTAGTGGAGGACTTTGAAGCACCAGAAATGGCAAAAGGCAGAATGGACCCAGCATGCATGTGGAACCAGCATCAGGACATCTGCTGGTCTAGTCTGGAAGGGGTGGAGCCAAGGCTGACTGCCAGCCGGCCCTGCCCCCGCCTAGACCAGAGGTATGGAGAGCCTGCAAGGGACGAGAGGGAGGATTGAAGAAGCAGCCAGCCAATGTCGACTCTCTGCTTTTTCATATAACAGGTGACTGTCTCTGTGTCCTATGGACGCAGAGACAGCTGCCAGGAAACCGGGACATCGCTCCCCCGTACCGGGACAGCGGGACAGCCACTGTAATCTAGGACTGTCCCGCTTGATCTGGGACGGTTGGGAGGTATGCAGATATACATTTTTGTTCCTTATAGTACTTTATTGCCCCTGTAAACCATGTTTATATTGGTAGACAAATAAGCATAAAAGACCCGAAGGAGCAGTGCCTATTCACAAGTGAGCCCAGGAGCTTTCATCTGAATCAGAGCCCTGTTCCTCCCCTCTTTGCCTCCTCTCCTACTGTCATCAAGCAACTGCTGGAAAGCTCATGTGCGCACAGCACACCTCTGTATTTGTGTCTGCGCCTTCTGGGCCCTTCTATGGCCATTGTCTTCATCAACAGTGCTGCATATGCCCTGAAAGGCAGTGCTGTGCAACTTTTACGCTAATACATGTAAAACCTCACAGAGAGAAGAAGAAAGTGAATGACAATTGTTGAACATAATAGAGTTATGGTAGAGTCATTAAACCAAAATAGAAAAAAAATAGAATAAAATAGAACTAATGAAAATAATGATATACACCATGAAATCCATTAAATAAATAAATAATAGCCAAAGTGGATGTAAAAATGACTACTGCAATAAACAAGTATAATAATGTTTATGTGAAAAAAATGATTATATTAAATTACTTTGAAAGGTAATTAAATCAATGCAATAGATTGAGGATGTAATAATTACAATATCATGCAGTATATTGAAAAAAAATCAACAAAGTGTCTTTTCCTTTGGAGAACCCAGCCTGATATATTACATGAACAGCCCTTTGATTTGAATAGAAATTGTGCAATACCTGAACTCTCTTGCGGTTGGTGCGGCAGGGCAATTAAACATGTGCAGCCCCGTGAATCTACAATGACATGTGACCACTGGGGCCCAGCAGTAGATACCTTGCAATCTGCATACCATGTCACCATTCTTAAAAAGGGATTATGCAAACTGATGTACAGTGTGATAACTTTGTGTCAAGATAGACCTAAATTACTCTTACCGGTAATTGTTTTTTCCAGTAGCCTCCACAACGGCACGGATAGGAGGATTTCCCTGCCCAGGGACAGGAAACAATCACGGAGAATTGAATAAAAATGGCCCCTCCTCCTCACCTCTCCAGTTGATACCACAGGAAAGATGCTTACAGGAGAAATAATAAAGGTTAACACAGACAAAAAACATCCTATTAAATATCTCATAGGACTGGATCAAAAGACTGCAGCTAGTCTAATAGCAAGAACCTCACACGAGGAAGAGATAACACCTCTCTCTTTTTTTTTTTTAAATTAGGGTGGGAAATTAGGTGCCGTTGTGGAGGCTACTGGAAAAAACAATTACCGGTAAGAGTAATTTTTCCAAGTCACCTCCCCAACGGCACGGATAGGAGGATATACCAGAGAACTATCTTAGGGTGGGACAGAAGCAGATAAGACCTTCCTACCGAAAGATAAGTCTGACTGACCTACATCCAATTTGTAATGTCTAAAAAAGGTTAGAGGGTTCTTCCAAGTGGCCGCTCTACATATCTGTTCTACCGAAGCTGAGGCTCTCTCTGCCCAGGAAGTGGATACCGCCCTGGTAGAGTGAGCCTTTAGACCCACAGGGGGAGACATCGCTTTTTCTTTATAACACAGGGAGATGGCCGATTTTATCCACCTAGCTATAGATGTCTTGCTAGCCTTAGAGCCCTTATTCTTTCCCTGAAACTGAATCAGAAGGCCGTCTGAAGACCTGAAAGGGCTGGTAGCCTCAACGTAAGCCAATAAACACCTCCTAACATCCAGATTACTAAACTCCTTCTCTTTCTCAGATGTAGGGTTCTGGCAAAAGGTAGGCAAGGTGACTACTTGCTGGCGATGGAAGGAAGTGGCTACTTTAGGCAAGAAGATGGGATTGTGCTTTAGAATAATTCTGTCTTCTAGAATCTCCATATATGGTGCTTTGCAGGAAAATGCCTGTATCTCACCAACTCTCCTGGCTGTGGTGATTGCCAGTAAGAAGGCAGTTTTAAAGGACAACAACCTGATAGAAATTGAATCTATAGGCTCAAATGGTGCTCCTGCCAAGACTGAAAGGACCAAGGAAAGGTCCCAAGGAGGCACTGTAGAACGGATGAATGGCCTTATTCTCTCTGAAGCCTTCAGGAATCTCTTCACAAAGGAGTTCTCTGCTAGTCTTCGGTCCAGAAAAACACTAAGCGCAGAAACCTGCACCTTCAACGTGCTTGTACTAGGCCCCTTATCTAGACCTTTTTGTAGAAAATCCAGTACATCTGAGATGGTAGGTACAGAAGAAGAAAAAGAGGAGGAGGCAGAAAAACCCCCCTTTCTCTTCTCGAAACTGCAGGAAGGCCTTCCACATTCTGGTATAGATTCTTGAAGTGACTTCCTTCCTACTAGATAGGAGGGTGGAAATCACCTGATCGGAGAAACCCTTGTTCTTTAGAATTGTCCTTTCACACGCCAAGCCGTCAATTTCAGAAGCCGGAGGTTTTTGTGGAACACTGGACCCTGAGAAAGCAGATCCGGACTGACAGGAAGTCTGAAGTGATCTCCCTGGGACAATTCCAGAAGCAGGGGGAACCAACTCCTCCTCGGCCAGAAAGGCGTCAGTAGAATCACCGAGGCTTTGTCTTCTCTTATCTTCTAAAGAACCTTCGGAATAAGGGGAATTGGTGGAAAGGCGTACAACAGGCCCGAAGACCAATCCTGGGAGAAGGCATCCACCCCTAGCGGTTGTTCGTTCTGACTCAGGGAATAGAATTGACGAACCTGGCAATTTGCTCTGGTAGAAAAGAGATCGATTTCTGGACATCCCCACCTCTTTATCAGCAACTGGAAGACTCCCGTCTCCAGTCTCCATTCCGATTCTTGTATTGTCACTCTGCTCAGGTAATCTGCCGTAATATTCGCTGTACCCTTCAGGTGGACCGCGTTAATGGAAAGAATGTTCTCTTCTGCCCAACAGAATATTCTGGAGGCTATCCTGCTTAGTGACAAGCATCTGGTTCCTCCCTGCTTGTTGGTATAAGCCACCACTGTGGAGTTGTCAGAGAGGATTTTCACATGTTGGGAAAACAATTCTTCTCTTAGAGCCTGAAGGGCAAACCAGACCGCTAATAGCTCCCTGTGGTTTGAGGACCTCCCTCTCAAAGACTCGTCCCAAAGGCCCTGAACAAAGGACTTTTCCGTGTGGGCTCCCCAGCCGCTGACGCTGGCGTCTGTGGTGACCACTACTTGAGGATATGGTCTCCAAGGAACACCCTTCTGGAGATTTTCCCTCTGCTGCCACCAAAACAGGGACCCTCTGACCGACAGGGGCAACTGAATCTTCTTTTCCAGAGAACTTTGATCCTTGTCCCATCTGGATAGGAGAAAGGACTGTAGCGGACTGCGAGTGAGCCTGGGCCCAATTTACCGCTGGAATCATTGAAGTCATCCAACCCAGGACAGACATCATCCCTCGGATGGAGCTGGAAAACTTCCCGGACACCTGCTGGAATTTCAACGGAAGAATGTTCAATTTTTCTGGAGGAAGAAAAGAAAACATTTTTACGGAATCTAGCAGAATTCCTAGAAAACACTTTCTCTGCTCGGGGAAGAGATCTGATTTCTCCCGGTTTATTTTCCACCCCAGGCGGTGAAACTCTGACATTACAAACTCTAGGTTTTCCAACAGTTTCTCTGGAGACGGGGCTACCATAAGGAAGTCGTCCAAGTACGGAATAATCAGGATTGAATGTAGATGGAATCCTACCTCCAGCATTATTTTCGTAAAGACCCTCGGTGCTGCGCACAGACCGAATGGAAGGGCTCTGAACTGGAGGTGATGGATCGAGCCTCTTAGCATCACTGCGATTCTGAGGAACTTCTGAGATTCCTGGTGAATGGGGACATGGTAGTACGCATCCTCCAGGTCTAGGGTCACCATGTAGGAATTCCTCATCACTAGTTTGGTGGCTGATTTTACTGTCTCCATTTTGAACTTTTTGTACTTTAGAAACTTGTTCAGGCTCTTCAGATTGATGATGGTACGATAGGACCCGTTCGGTTTTCTTATTAAGAATATTGAAGAATAAAAACCCTGGCCCTCCTGAGAGGGAGGGACCGGAACCAACACTTTCTTTTGAAGAAGGAGATCTATTTCTTTCTCCATAATCGTTTGCTTTTCGAGTTGAAAAGGTTTTGTCAGACAAAAATATGTTTTTGGATAATCTTGGAATTCTAGGCGATACCCCAGCCGGACAGTGTCCAACACCCAGGCTGAACCTGAAATTTTCTTCCACTCTGGATGGAACTGGGATAACCTTCCGCCCACTGGAAGGCTGGCGTCATTGTGTTGAAGATTTTGCAGAAGTGTTCCTGGAAAGGAAGATGTTCTTTCCTCTACCTCTGAAAGCCTGCGATCTGGATGATGACTGAAAGGACTGATCTCTTTTCCCTGGAGTCGGGTGAAACCCCCTCTGGCTCCTGGTATTCCGCCTTTGGTTAAAGAATTTTGAATCCACAGGGAACTTCTTCTTCCTCTCTGAAGCCTTCTCCAGAATATCATCCAAGCTGGTTCCAAACAGTCTGTCCCCCTCGCATGGGACTGCTACTAATTTATTTTTGGATCCAGAATCCCCAGACCACCCTCTCAGCCAGGTACATCTCCTGGCAGAGTTTGACAAAGCTGCTGCTCTGGCCAAGAACTTTCCGATGTCTGCAGATGCATCTGCCATGTAAGAAGTAGCTTTCCTTAACAGGGGAAGAGATGCTAAAATCTCTTCTCTGGGTGTTCCTGCTGTAAGATGATGTTCAAGCTCTTCAACCCACAAGGTCATAGATCTAGCAGTGCAGGTGGCCGCAATACTGGGCCTTAATAGTGCCGTAGACGTCTCCCAAGACCGTTTAAGCAATGATTCTGATTTCTTATCTAACGGATCTTTGAGAAGACCAGCGTCTTCAAAGGGTAAAGCCGCTCTTTTTGACATGCCAGCAACTGGAGCATCCACCCTTGGTATCTTGTCCCACAAGGCAGCATCAACCTCAGAAAAAGGGTACTTTCTCATAAAGGATTCAGTGACTGGGGCTCTCTTCTCAGGATCCTTCCACTCTTTTTTAATCAGATTAACTACGTTCTCATGAACCGGGAAGAACCCCCTCTTCCTTTCGCCAAGGCCCTGGAACATTTTATCCGAAACTGACAGACTCCTTCTGATCTTGCAGCCCCATAGTAGCTCTAACAGCCCTCAGGATTTCGTCCGTATCCTCCAGAGGGCAAAGCGGCTGTCCCGAAGTGTCTTCTATTCCTGACTGTTCAGAGTCTGATTCAGAACGGACTTCCAAGACCTGACTAGGTCCTGCTATAGCGAAGTCAGCTGGAGAAGAAACTTCAGAGGGGACAGCTGAAGAAGCTACTGGATTTATGGTTTTACTTAAAGCAGAATTAACTTCGTCCTTAATCATGCTTTTAAGATTTGCCATGAAGGAAGGGGACTCCTGAGATACCACCTGCTGAATGCATTTTACACACAGTGGCTTCTTATAAGATGAAGATAAATTTTTTCTGCAAACGCCACATCTCTTGTTTGGAGCTTTCTGAGACTCCTACAAAATATAACCGTAATAATAATATTATACCAAAGGTAAAAGGGCAAACTCACACAACTCCAAAGGAGGGACCAACCTGGGCAGGGCCTTCCTGAGGTTCTGCGGATCTTTTGGGCTCAGATTCAGACATGGCAGCAGTAGAACAGCCAAGACCAGAATCCACAATACTGGCAATGCTCCCAGTCAAAGTGCTTCCAAAGGAGAACACCCAGGAGTTTGAATCTGGCGCCAATTTAAGCTTCTTCCGGGTCTGTGATGTCACAGCAACTCACCTATCCAACGCGCATGCGCGCGCGCGACGCCGGACCCGGAAGTCTTCATGGAACGCAACTGCCCCGATGCGTTCCACACTCCGCTTCCGCTGCACGCGAAGTAGAACCTCCGCATCTCCCAGAGAGGATCACTGCGCTGCCCAGGGCTGCCTTCCAGGGAAGGACTTACCGCCAGGAGACAGGGGAAGCCGAGGCCTCATGTACCCGCTCCCTGCACAGGCCCTCCGGACGAACCGGGACATTTCCAGGCCTGTGCGAGGTACGCTCCCCCACGCCGGGTAGGAGCATCTCCGTGCATCCAAGGGACAGGAAACAACTGGAGAGGTGAGGAGGAGGGGCCATTTTTATTCAATTCTCCGTGATTGTTTCCTGTCCCTGGGCAGGGAAATCCTCCTATCCGTGCCATTGGGGAGGCGACTTGGAAAAAACCTTTATTTTTACCAGAGTTTTGCATAAATCACAGATAACAAAGTCACGAGTTATGCCAGAACACAACTGTGTCTCATTGCAAATGAATTTTTTTTCAAGAGATCACATAGTTATCACAGATAACAAGGCTGGAGGAAACCCAGTAGGTAATATTAATGGGTATCAACATGGAAAATAAATTACTCTTTTCTAGTACTGTATGCAGCAAAATTTTATTTCAGCATGTAACTAAAACAAGCATTGGAATATTTGAGGGTATTTATCAATTCCTGCACTCTGGAATTCTGGCTTCAAAAAGTCACAACATAGGGATTTACAATTTTTGGGGATTATTTGCATAAATATTTAAAATTTTACACCATTTGTAAAAATGGGTCGGTAAGTGGATGTGGTTAGCCAGCCATTCTAATTTAAAGGGGTACTATACCTTTTTCTAATTGATGATCTATCCTTTGGATAGGTCATCACCACCTAATTGACGGGGATTGAATACAAGATCAGCTTTTTGATAACACAGAAATGCTCACAGTAGCGCTGCAGCCTTCTCAGCCTTCTCACTGCTTCCCAGAGGCCATTTACGTCAATAAGATGGCTCTGTATTATTTTTTCAGTATTCTTTAACCCTTAGAGTCCGCAAAAATCAGTGCCGCAAGTCCCAGCGCCGTACATGTGCACGGCAGGCAGCCATCTTACCTAAGGACCTAGGGAGGTTTTACCGCCCCCCTGCAGCCCCGATTGCTGCGATTGGTCGGTCTCTGCAGACCGGCCAATTGCAGCTCCGGATGGCTTTCATCCATTCACGGAGCTGCAGGGGACGCTGTCCGGCTGTGATTGGTGCTGAAAAGGTCAGCACCAGTCACATGCGAGGTGAAGCAGGGGACAGCAGTGTTTGGCGTGTGAGCTGTGTCCGCCTAGTGCTTTTCAGTGCACACCTGCGGTTTATTGTTTGGGCTTTTTTGGCCATTTTTTCCACTTTTTATAGATAAGGTTTTATATAAATATATATAGAGCTCCATATCTCTCTGTATATAGATATAAGTTTAAATTTGTAGCCAGTGATTTTTTTTACTACAGTATTTGCACGCACACACGTTTTGTGTGCGTGCGTGCTGCGTTACCACATTTTTTGAAACTCTAGGTAGTGTCAGTCAGATATATATTATATATATATATATATATATATATATATATATATATACACACACATATACATACACATTTCAGTTAGTGTCAGTGTAGATTTTTGCACGAACGCACTGTATCTGCGTACGTGCTGTTTGCAGAGGATTGTAGTGAATTTTTTCACTACAGTTTCTGCACTCAAACACCATCTGTGTATGTGGGTGCGTGAGTGCTGTAAAAGCAGCATCTTCTTTTTTTTTTTACATATCTTGTGTGAACCCCCCCCCCCCCACACACACACACACACACACACACAATTAGTGGTGGTTAGATTTTAGTTAGTGTCAGTTTAGGAATTTGTACGAACACACTATCTGCGTACGTGCATTTTGCTAGCACTGAGCACCAATCAGTAGTGTGTCCATTACTGATCGCGTCTGCTTTTTTTTGTTTTTTTTTCCTTTTGTGCGGTAAATCTTTTTTTTTCTTTTTTTTTTTTAACTGAAGACTTTTATTAGTGAAAAGACCTTTTTTTAATTCCCCCCTCCCCCCTTTTTTTAAATATCTATTTTATATAATATCTATTTTAAAGTCAATACTGTAAAAAACACCTTCACGTGTAAAACCCCACTACATACACACTCCTCACACTAAATAAAGTTTTACTTGTTTCACCCATCACACCCCAATAAAACAAAAATGACCAATTCATCCCAATGAGTGTACTCGGCATAAGAGGCATACGCCATCCTTGCCTCTGATACCGAGTCGGCCACTGAAGGAGAAGAGGATGCCACTTTCCTCTACTCCTCTACCCCCTCATCATAATCATCATCATCATGCGCTGATGAGGGACCCTCTAGGAGGCGCCCCAGAACGACAGCTGAGGCAGCCCCCCAGAGTGAACCCTTATGGACCCCACCCCCTGAGAATTATCAGACCCAAATTCCGGATTTTGAGGCCAGACCCGGAATTCAGATAGACTGTGCAGGGTTCACAGAAATAGATTTTTTTCAAATTTTTTTTTTCTGATGATTTAATTAATTTGATGGTAACCCAAACAAATTTACATGCCCAGCGATATATTTCCCAAAACCCCACACGATAGACCCCAAGGTTGGATCCCAGTCAATGCTGCAGAGATGACGACCTTTTGAGGACTCGTGCTGCACATGGGGCTTGTTAAAAAACCACAAATAAAACAGTATTGGAGTGCGGATGCCTTGTACCACACTCCAATTTTCAGTCAAACCATGGCCCGGAATCGCTTCCAATCAATCCTAAAATTTTTGCATTACAACGATAATGCACAATGCCCACCCCAGAATGACCCCGCATATGACCGTTTGTACAAAATTAGACCCATCCTTGAACACTTCAATACAAAGTTTTCAGAAGTGTACACCCCCGATCAAAATATCTACATAGACGAAACCCTATTCCGCCAGTACCTGCCCAGCAAGCGGGCAAGGTATGGCATAAAAATGTATAAACTCTGAGAGTAGCTCTGGGTACACTCACAAGTTCCGGGTTTATGAAGGGAGGGACACCTGAATTGAACCCCCAGAATGCCCCCCTGGCCTAGGAGTTAGTGGGAAGATTGTGTGGGACTTGCTGCACCCACTGCTAGATAAGGGTTACCATCTGTATGTGGATAATTACTACACAAGTCTACCACTCTTTCAATCCCTAGCTTCCAGACGTACTGTGGCGTGCGGCACAATACGCAAAAATCAGAGAGGCCTCCCAAGATCCCTGGTAGGGGAACCGCTACAAAAAGGAGAAAGCTGTGCTCTCCTCAATCAGAACATGTTGGCAGTTAAGTACAAGGACAAGAGGGATGTCCTTGTACTGACCAGTATTCACCCAACACCTGCTCCCCTGCCCGTGTATG
>ONZH01002238.1:0-58142 GCA_900303285.1 Rhinella marina
CTGGAGGGATGGAACAATGATCACTCTATTGTTTTGTCCAAGGTTTTCCTTTCTTAAACATTATCACAAGTATTGTAACACCGATACTACAGTCTTGTCGACATAATGACATATCTCAGATTTACCAGACACCAGGTAAACAATTTCAATACTAAACATTTTAAGGTTAAGAGGTTGTTTATGCTGGAACAACACAAATATCCCCACAGTACAGATATCTATTGAAACACTTCTCTAGAAAACACTGGGCAGGAGCAGATTGCTGCGCCCACCCTGCTTTCCAGGGTACAGAAACTTCTCTGAAGAAACCATTGAGTAGAAGCAAATAGCTGCCCCCACCCTCTTTCACTATCAGGCCTTACCCGTTGCAACAAATCTTACGAAATTGTTAGACAACCACACAGTCCTGAGTACTTACAAGCTAAATACAGACACTCACTCTACCTGCATAAAGCTATATATCGCCATAAACAGCTCCACTTCTCGGGGTTCACAAGGCTATTCATGCCATTCCCGGAAAGGTGTCCTGCTCAACACCAACATTAGTGAATGGCCAGGAACACTATCCCATCAGGGATCAAAGACACTACTTTCTACCCCTCTACCGCGACATATTTATTCACACATCCCACTTCTGACACCAATTGTTTTACCATGAATTCTATGATGTGAGAATAAATAGGTCCACACACAATAGCTAAGTGAAAATAGATATAGTTTAAGCATAACAAGTACAATAAACAAGAATAAAACCAAAGGTATACTTAGCTACGAGTTAAAAACACATCTGTCCGGGGGGAGCCTCCACTGGATCACCAGGGATACCCGGTTGCGAAAGTAGTTGCCTTCTTGACATGGCTACACCTGAGCAGTCATCACTCCTCAACATCTGCATGTTCCATGGACCCCCTCTTTGGGCTCACAGTCACTCACTTTAAATACCCTAGGTAACTACTTATTAACTATGGAGACTTCTAACATTAATCATTGTTTAGATGAGGCAATGTTTGAGAATTGCCCAAGACATAGACATAAATGTAAAACCAGATTTATGCAAAAATGGGAAAAACCATCAAAGGGAAAGTAACAGGTAGCTAGGTAGCAAGTAAGAGACTTTGCGGAAGACTCCCATCATCCGAATCTGAACTGGGATCTTTTCCTGGAGATAGCCGGTCCGCGCTTAACCCTGTGCAGTCTATTCACTCGTTACTTGCACGTGCCTCATCACCGGCAGACCTGTGTCAACTCAATGCAGCTGAATGATGAACACAAAATGTCGCTGACTTTCCTGTAGGGGGCGCTAGGAAGAGCTGATCTATATTATCCCAGCAGTCCTATGTATGGAGATCACTGCCGGTCATCACTTACAGCTTTTGGATCACTGTTATATAGGATGCTGTGGCTGCTTCTCTTTGCCACCAGATGGCGCCAAACAGTCATCAAACTTTGCAGCAGAAAACTTTTGGAGAAAGGGGATGCACGTTTTAAAAGTTAGTTTTTTTAACTAAAAAAAAAAAAAATCAATATATACATTCATCCCAACTTTGGAAATGGAGAAAGAGGGACAAATTGCTACAAATTTTTCGGCACTAGGCCACGCCTCTAAATCTGCCCAAAACATCACTATACACCTAATCCCACCCAGTCCCCTTACTGTCCCACATAGTAATTATTCCCCAGTTATGTGCCCCCAGTAATATGACCACATTGTGCCCCCAGTAATATGACCACATATGTGCCCCCAGTAATATGCCCTGTTATATGCCTCCAGTAATATGCCCTGTTATGTGCCCCCAGTAATATGCCCAGTTATGTGCCCCCAGTAATATGCCCTGTTATGTGCCCCCAGTAATATGCCCAGTTATGTGCCCCCAGTAATATGTCCTGTTATGTGCCCCCAGTAATATGCCCAGTTATGTGCCCCCAGTAATATGCCCTGTTATGTGCCCCCAGTAATATGCCCAGTTATGTGCCCCCAGTAATATGTCCTGTTATGTGCCCCCAGTAATATGCCCAGTTATGTGCCCCCAGTAATATGCCCAGTTATGTGCCCCCAGTAATATGTCCTGTTATGTGCCCCCAGTAATATGCCCAGTTATGTGCCCCCAGTAATATACCCTGTTATGTGCCCCCAGTAATATGCCCTGTTATGTGCCCCCAGTAATATGCCCTGTTATGTGCCCCCCAGTAATATGCCCTGTTATGTGCCCCCAGTAATATGCCCTGTTATGTGCCCCCAGTAACATGCCCTGTTATGTGCCCCCAGTAATATGACCAGTTATGTGCCCCCAGTAATATGACCAGTTATGTGCCCCCAGTAATATGACCAGTTATGTGCCCCCAGTAATATGACCAGTTATGCGCCCCCAGAAATATGCCCAGTTATGTGCCCCCAGTAATATGCCCTGTTATGTGCCCCCAGTAATATGCCCTGTTATGTGCCCCCAGTAATATGCCCTGTTATGTGCCCCCAGTAATATGACCTGTTATGTGCCCCCAGTAATATGACCAGTTATGTGCCCCCCAGTAATATGCCCAGTTATGTGCTCCCCAGTAATGTGCCCCCAGTAATGTGCCCACATTGTATTCCCCAGTAATGTTGTGCCCCCAGTAATATGCCCACATTGTGCCCACCAGTAATGCTGTGCCCCCAGTAATATGCCCACATTGTGCTCCCCAGTAATGCTGTGCCCCCTATAATATGCCCACATTGTGCCCACCAGTAATATGTCCACATTGTGCCCCTCCCATAATATGCCCACATTGTGTTCCCCAGTAATGTGCCCCCAGTAATGTGCCCACATTGTGTTCCCCAGTAGTGTTGTTCCCCCAGTAATGTGCCCACATTGTGTTCCCCAGTAATGTTGTGCCCCCAGTAATATGCCCACATTGTGCTCCCCAGTAATGCTGTGCCCCCAGTAATATGCCCATATTGTGCCACTCACAGAAAACTGAAAAAAATAAAAACCATGTACTTACCTTCTTCCTAGCAGCAGCATCACCAGCAGGACATCGTCTGCTCTAGTCTGAAGGGGGTGGAACTAAGGCTGACTGTTGACCGGCCCCGCCCCTCGCCCAGACTGAAGGTGTAGAGAGCGGCAGGGAGGTACAGAGAGCCTCCAGGGGGACGGGAGGGAGAATGGATGAAGCAGCAAGCCGATGCCGGCTCTCTGTTTCATCACCATACAGGCAACTGTCTCTGCGTCCTATGGACGCAGGGACAGCTGCCATAAACTGGGACATACATCCCCTGTACCGGGACAGCGGGACAGCCACTGCAATCCTGGACTGTCCCGCTGGATCCGGGACAGTTGGGAGGTATGTGTATATTTTTTATTTCTGTGTTGCAGCTGTTAGATTAATAGCTGTAGACAGGGGCCGCTGATCCGTTTCCTTTAAGGCTATTATTGAAGAAGCATGAAAGCCGACCAGTCACTATAATCAGTAGTGCATGCAGATATATGAAACTATATGAAGTGGCCTCACCTTCCTGCAGTCGTAGGGCCCCTTTCTTGCCTGCAGGAACTCTGTAAATGTTTAGAAACCTCCTCGGTCTCCAAAAGTTCTGCAGTAATACAGTAGATGGGAGGCGGGGAGGAGGGGGATGCAGCTGCAGTTTCTCATTCAGTAACACATTATGGGGGAGAGGGGAGAAGCTGGTCAGTAAGAGCCAGGGTGTTCTTGTAAGGTCCTTCACTCTGATCTGGCTGGGTGTGTAATAGACGTTTTCTGTTCTAAGGGGTTGTGTCAGATAGGTGCGGGTCCCACCTCTGGGACCTACTCCTATCTAGAGAACAGAGCCTAGCCCTAGCGCAATAGTCAGAAAATCCAGCATCGCTGTAATATTAATGTTTTACTCTTGTGTAGTGTAGAGAACTAAATCTCCCAATGTAACAGCTCTGGAGTATAATACAGGATGTAACTCGGGATCAGTACAGGATAAGTAATGTATGTACACAGTGACTGCACCAGCAGAATAGTGAGTGCAGCTCTGGAGTATAATACAGGATGTAACTCAGGATCAGTACAGGATAAGTAATGTATGTACACAGTGACTGCACCAGTAGAATAGTGAGTGCAGCTCTGAAGTATAATACAGGATGTAACTCAGGATCAGTACAGGATAAGTAATGTATGTACACAGTGACTCCACCAGCAGAATAGTGAGTGCAGCTCTGGAGGATAATACAGGATGTAACTCAGGATCAGTACAGGATAAGTAATGTATGTACACAGTGACTCCACCAGCAGAATAGTGAGTGCAGCTCTGGAGTATAATACAGGATGTAACTCAGGATCAGTACAGGATAAGTAATGTATGTACACAGTGACTGAACCAGCAGAATAGTGAGTGCAGCTCTGGAGTATAATACAGGATATAACTCAGGATCAGTACAGGATAAGTAATGTATGTGCACAGTGACTGCACCAGCAGAATAGTGAGTGCAGCTCTGGAGTATAATACAGGATGTAACTCAGGATCAGTACAGGATAAGTAATGTATGTACACAGTGACTGCACCAGCAGAATAGTGAGTGCAGCTCTGGAGTATAATACAGGATGTAACTCAGGATCAGTACAGGATAAGTAATGTATGTACACAGTGACTGCACCAGCAGAATAGTGAGTGCAGCTCTGGAGTATAATACAGGATGTAACTCAGGATCAGTACAGGATAAGTAATGTATGTACACATTGACTGCACCAGCAGAATAGGGAGTGCAGCTCTGGAGTATAATACAGGATGTAACTCAGGATCAGTACAGGATAAGTAATGTATGTACACAGTGACTGCACCAGCAGAATAGTGAGTGCAGCTCTGGAGTATAATACAGGATGTAACTCAGGATCAGTACAGGATAAGTAATGTATGTACACAGTGACTGCACCAGCAGAATAGTGAAGTGCAGCTCTGGAGTATAATACAGGATGTAACTCAGGATCAGTACAGGATAAGTAATGTATGTACACAGTGACTGCCACCAGCAGAATAGTGAGTGCAGCTCTGGTGTATAATACAGGATGTAACTCAGGATCAGTACAGGATAAGTAATGTAAGTACACAGTGACTGCACCAGCAGAATAGTGAGTGCAGCTCTGGAGTGCAATACAGGATGTAACTCAGGATCAGTACAGGATAAGTAATGTATGTATACAGTTACTGCACCAGCAGAATAGTGAGTGCAGCTCTGGAGTACAATACAGGATATAACTCAGGATCAGTACAGGATAAGTAATGTATGTACACAGTGACTGCACCAGCAGAATAGTGAGTGCAGCTCTGGAGTATAATACAGGATGTAACTCAGGATCAGTACAGGATAAGTAATGTATGTATACAGTGACTGCACCAGCAGAATAGTGAGTGCAGCTCTGGAGTACAATACAGGATGTAACTCAGGATCAGTACAGGATAAGTAATGTAAGTACACAGTGACTGCACCAGCAGAATAGTGAGTGCAGCTCTGGAGTATAATACAGGATGTAACTCAGGATCAGTACAGGATAAGTAATGTATGTACACAGTGACTGCACCAGCAGAATAGTGAGTGCAGCTCTGGAGTATAATACAGGATGTAACTCAGGATCAGTACAGGATAAGTAATGTATGTACACAGTGACTGCACCAGCAGAATAGTGAGGGCAGCTCTGGAGTATAATACAGGATGTAACTCAGGATCAGTACAGGATAAGTAATGTATGTACACAGTGACTGCACCAGCAGAATAGTGAGTGCAGCTCTGGAGTATAATACAGGATGTAACTCAGGATCAGTACAGGATAAGTAATGTATGTACACAGTGACTGCACCAGCAGAATAGTGAGTGCAGCTCTGGAGTATAATACAGGATGTAACTCAGGATCAGTACAGGATAAGTAATGTATGTACACAGTGACTGCACCAGCAGAATAGGGAGTGCAGCTCTGGAGTATAATACAGGATGTAACTCAGGATCAGTACAGGATAAGTAATGTATGTACACAGTGACTGCACCAGCAGAATAGTGAGTGCAGCTCTGGTGTATAATACAGGATGTAACTCAGGATCAGTACAGGATAAGTAATGTAAGTACACAGTGACTGCACCAGCAGAATAGTGAGTGCAGCTCTGGAGTACAATACAGGATGTAACTCAGGATCAGTACAGGATAAGTAATGTATGTACACAGTGACTGCACCAGCAGAATAGTGAGTGCAGCTCTGGAGTACAATACAGGATATAACTCAGGATCAGTACAGGATAAGTAATGTATGTACACAGTGACTGCACCAGCAGAATAGTGAGTGCAGCTCTGGAGTATAATACAGGATGTAACTCAGGATCAGTACAGGATAAGTAATGTATGTATACAGTGACTGCACCAGCAGAATAGTGAGTGCAGCTCTGGAGTACAATACAGGATGTAACTCAGGATCAGTACAGGATAAGTAATGTAAGTACACAGTGACTGCACCAGCAGAATAGTGAGTGGCAGCTCTGGAGTTATAATACAGGATGTAACTCAGGATCAGTTCAGGATAAGTAATGCATGTACACAGTGACTGCACCAGCAGAATAGTGAGTGCAGCTCTGGAGTATAATACAGGATGTAACTCAGGATCAGTTACAGGATAAGTAATGTATGTACACAGTGACTGCACCAGCAGAATAGTGAGTGCAGCTCTGGAGTATAATACAGAATGTAACTCAGGATCAGTACAGGATAAGTAATGTATGTACACAGTGACTGCACCAGCAGAATAGTGAGTGCAGCTCTGGAGTATAATACAGGATGTAACTCAGGATCAGTACAGGATAAGTAATGTATGTACACAGTGACTGCACCAGCAGAATAGTGAGTGCTGCTCTGGAGTATAATACAGGATGTAACTCAGGATCAGTACAGGATAAGTAATATGAATAATTAAGTTATCTAAAGCATCAATACACCTAAATCGTGGGGTCCTCTGGTTACATAGACCATGAGCAAAATCACAGTAAATGTGGTTCCTATAGGAGAAGTAAGTGATCAAGGTCATTCAGGGTTCCACTGTCAGGACCCCACTGGTTTTTAGAATAAAGGGACCACAGAGATAGTTAAAGGTTAAACTCATTTGCAAATAACCTGAATTAAGCAGTAATAGAAGGGGCCCCCCTTTCAGGAACCTCAGAGCAGAGCGGAGGCTACATAAAGCAGCTTTTTCTGTGGAGGACCTAACATGTCCATGCATCTCATAGACAGTCCATTGATATCAATGAGAACTGTGCAATGCTATCCTTCACCTCTGGGGGCGCTGCAGGGAAACAGAACACTTGCTACTTTGTTCTCCCTCAGATTACAGCTGATGACTTTATGATTTGCTTATTATTCACGTTGTGCCCCAGGTTAGAGCTCCACTTTAACACCATGGCAGCAGGAAGCTGATCCCAGGAGCCGGGATGCATCTTCTGTAGGATGATTCACTGTTTTCCTGGTTTTTATTACTCAACAAAACCCTCTGCCAAGAAAAGCCTGGCATCATCCTCTGCCCGAGAAGCCGAGCAAAACGTATCGGTCGTGATAAAAAGATAATTAGATGTCACTCCGGAACGACGCGGTAATTCACATCCTCTGCATTCGTCCCAGGACCTGATGTCTCTGTTGCATGTAGAGTGTTACTGAGTGAAGCACGGATAATGCTAATTTTTTCAGCGAAGAATCTACACAAATGGGCATGGTGGCCAGTCACGTATGTGCCGCCATGGCGCCACCGACCAGACCGCCATCTGCCTGCAATTTGTGTAGTGTGTGTGGATTTCCTTCTGCAACCCATAAGTATCCAGTTATACTAATTGGCATCCTACTGAATTAGCTCTGCAAGGAAATTAGATTGTCAGCTCCATGGGGCTGATGTGCACATACAGTGTGCGTTATCTACGGAAAATGGAGAAGGATAGGTTGGACTATACATAGATGTAGCAGAGCTGAGTTTGTCACAATTCACCTCTGGTTTTCTTAGGAATACAGCTCATGTTAAAAGCTATGCACGCCTTTGTACAGAATCTTTTTGTTCATTTGCTTCCTAAAGGCAAAACTGTGCAACTTTCTAAACAATCTTCATTAAAGGGTTTCTGTCAGCAGTTTTTTCGGTATGAATCAGGCTGACATTAGAGATGTGCTAATGTCACCTGATTCCAAATATATATCTGTTTTATTTACTGGTGCCCCCATTTTTATATAAAATGAACTTTTATTTTATGCTAATAAGGCCTCTAGGTGCAAGGGGCGTTACCCCTGCTCCTAGAGGCTCTGTTGATTGACAGGACCAGGCAGAGAAGAAACACTCCATTCACCATAGCTTTTAAGGACCTTCAATGATGTCATGACCATGTGATCAGTCACATGGTTAGGATCACACAAACGGCCTGTCTCCTCCTAAACCATGAGAATATCAGGGGGTCTGAAAATGAATGGAGAAATGAAAATTGCAGCCTGCAACTTTTTTTTTTCTGAAGGTGACCACTAGCAGGTGTAAAGGTCATCTTTGCCACGTCAAAGGTGTCCATAGGTATTGACTCATGGTGACCAAGGGAAAACATTCAAATCAGCTCTGCTACATCTGTGTGTGTTTGTATAGATGTATCTTTATATGAGCAGTGTCAGGGTCGTTGTATGATGGGCACCACCGGGGGCCCGGGGCAAACACGGACTTATAATGAGGTCCAGTGGGTTTTATCGTGTTGTCTGCATGCAGGGCTTCTCTCTCCAGCAGAAATGTGGATGTAACAACTACACATGACATATGTAATAATGAAGCATTTGAGGCCTGCACTGAAATAGATGGAATATATATAAAAATATATATACATAAAGAAGCTGAATAATTTATCCCTAGAGGACCCAGCAATTTTCCATTTTTTTGCATTTTCATTTTTTCTCCCTTCTTTCTCAGAGCCATAACTTTTTTATTTTTCTGTTCACATAGCCATATAAGGTCCTTTTTCTTTTTTTTTGCTGTACTTTCTAGTGGCACCATTTAATATCGCATATGATGAATTGTGGAGCCGGAAATTTCAAATGGGGTGGAATTGGAAAAAAAAAAAAAAAAAAAATTCGGCCACAATTTTATGGGTTTTGTTTTTGCAGTAGTTCCTATGCGGTAAAGCTGACCTGTTACTATCATTCTCTGGGTCAGTACGATTACAGACATTACAGTACAGTTAGTTTGTATTCCGTTTTAATACTGGCCAGAAAAAAAAAAACTTTTTTTAAAAAAAAAATGAATATTTTCTTTTTAGTTGCCAATTTTTTTATATTTATTTCTACGGGGCTGTGTGGGGGGCTTAACTTTTGCTGGGAAATCTATACTTTTCAGTGATGCCATTTTAGGCCTAGTGCACACGACCGTATGAAAAAAACGGATCCGCAAAACATACGAATGAATTCCGTGTGCATTCCGTATTTTGCGGAAGGGAACAGCTGGCCACTAATAGAACAGTCCTATCCTATGTTCTATATTTTGCTGAACGGACATACGGAAACGGAATGCACACAGAGTCCTTCCGTTTTTTTTCCGGACCCATTGAAATGAATGGTGCCGCATACGGTCCGCAAAAAAAACGGAACGGACACGGAAAGAAAATACATTCCTGTGCATGAGCCCTTAGTGTGTGTATGACTTTTTGATTACTTTTTGTTCAATTTTTGAGGAGGGGAAGTGACAAAAAAGGGCAAATTGACTATTTTTAATTTTTTTTCATTACGCTATAAATATTTTTATATTTTAATAGTACGGCCATTTTCGGACACTGCGATGCCGATGATGTTTTTTTTTTTCAATAGGGTATTTTTATATGTTAATTTTAGAGAAGGGGGGATTTGAACCGTCCTGGGACTGTTTCTCGGATTCGCATGTACTCTGCCTAGCTGATCTCAGGCTAAGGGCTCATGCACACGACTGTATGTATTTTGCGGTCCGCAAAAAACGGGATGACATCTGTGTGCATTCCGTATTTTGTGGAAGGGAACAGCTTGTCTGTAATGTGGACAATAATAGAACACGTTCTATTTTTTTTTGCGGAATGGACATATGGAAACGTAATGCACACTGAATACCTTCCGTTTTTTTGCGGACCCATTGAAATGAATGGCTCTGCATACGGTCCACAAAAAAAAAAAACAGAACGGACACAGAAAGAAAATATGTTCGTGTGCATGAGCCCTAATTCTGACTGTGTACTGCCTGATCTCTTGGTGTTTTTACACCAGTGTCTCTGATCCCAGAGGGTCGACTGTCAATTACGCCAGGGCTATTTCAAGAAGGAGGAGCCTGACGGCTCTCCTGCTGTGAACTCCAGATCCCTGTATAGCGGTTAAAGGGTTAAAACCAGGGGACCGCCAGGAAAACGCCCTCAGGAATAGTCCAACGTCAAACCAATTTAGTTGTCAAAGTTTGTCCGTAAAAGGGTGTTAATATTCCAGCTGCCACTAGAGGGAGCTCTCTACATAGAAAGCTCTCTCTGTATTCATTGTATGGGGCAAGCTACTAAGCGCCCTCTAGTGGTGGCTTCAGGTAGGAAGAATGAGATCATGTAGTTCTATTTCTCACAATAACGATATAAAATGAATCAGTGCAGAATTTTATAAGACAATGAACACATGATTAAGAACCCAGAGAGCGAGCAGGAGAACCTTTATTATTCATGTGTCTTTAATCATCAGCAGCAAAATCTGTTATGTCAGATGTGGCATAAGCCGGTCTTTCTAAAAAAAAAAAAAAATCAAGTGTTGTCAGTCGTTCGGAAACTTGATTAGTAAGTGTCTCAGATTTGACGGTGCGTCGAGCGTTGAGAACATTTTAATTAGCTTTGGTACACAGACCCATATGTCTGACGAAGAACCAGCATATGCTTCATCAGAAGAAGAAAAATAGCCGAGATCCAGTCACCGATCTCCTCGCTCAGAAGGTTTTCTCACGTCTCAGCGGCAGAAGGAAGCTTCCCGGATGAGTCCAAAAAATTGAGTTTTTTTCACAGTTATTTTATTTTATTTATTTTTTTACTTTTTTTTTCATTTTCAGTAGAAGTTTAAAGAGCCACAAAAAGATTGCACAATAGTATGGATGCCGTAATTTATACATCAGATCTTTTCCTTGCCTTCGTTTTTTAATTTGTTTTTCTTCTTTATCTGTAAAAAAATAGAGAGAAATGTCAACTGTAATATATAAAATATACATAATATACATAATAAAATAATATAAAATATACATAATATACAATGCTAATGTTCAGACTTTTCTATATATCATATCTATCTATCTATCTATCTATCTATCTATCTATCTATCTATCTTCTATCTATCTATCTATCTATCTCATATCTATCTCATATCTATCTATCTCATATCTAACTATCTCATATCTATCTATCTATCTATCTATCTATCTATATCTATCTATTCTATCTATATCTATTCTCATATCTATCTATCTATCTTCATATCTATCTATCTATCTATCTATCTCATATCTATCTATCTATCTATCTATCTATCTATCTATCTATCTATCTATCTATCTATCTATCTATCTATCTATCTATCTATCTATCTATCTATCTATCTATCTATCTATCTATCTATCTATCTCATATCTATCTATCTATCTATCTATCTATCTATCTATCTATCTATCTATCTATCTATCTATCTCTGTCTTCTATCTATCTATCTATCTATCTATCTATCTATCTATCTATCTATCTCATATCTATCTATCTATCTATCTATCTATCTATCTATCTATCTAACAGTACATGGTGTACTGTCTGCATCTTTTGCAGCCCCACTGAAGTGAATATATCCTCATCCAATCGGCAAAAATATGGATCAGATGTGAACAATGAATATGTTAGTGTATATGAGCCCTAAGGCAGAACCCCTTTAAATAATGAACCTTGAATAAAACAAGTAGGAGAGGACACTCACATGATGACACGCTCGGCGTCTACACCTCAATGTTCATGTCTGTGAAGCCCCGTTTCCCCTCGTTCACTAGTGTAGGTCTCTCAGTCCTCGTGTGCCAGACCAAAACCTGTATGGAGGGAAGATCAGTGGTCAGTAGATACAGACTATAGGACTGTGCACATGATACACCCAGCGCTATAGTGCACTATATGCAGGCCTCTATGTATGAAGGATATGCTTGGCGGAAATCATATCAAGAAGAAGTATGATCAGGATAAGTCAGTATCAAAGGAACACTAAAATTCCCCAAAATAATCCCGGCTTCCTCCCTCCATCTCCTCCTTTCCTTTTATCCCAATTTATGTTACAATTAAAATTGAGAAATATATATAGAAATCCTCTGTCTGTGGCCCAGGTGATTCCTCCTCCTTCTCACTATCCTGGGTCTGGCTGTAAGACAAGTGGCTGCAGCAGGAGCCTCCCCTCTGCTCTGTCTGCATTGGGAAAATTGTCAACAAGCCCCACCCCCTTGGTTAATCCCCAGCCTCTTAGTCATTCACGAACCAAAAATGGAGGAGGTCAGCAGAATATTAGCTGACAAAGAAATGTTATAGATAATGTATAGATAGAAAGATACGGCATAGGAAAGATACGGAAAGAAAGAAAGGATAACACATAGAGCTATAGATAATTGATTGATTGATAAATAGGAGATAGATCGATAGACATATAGAAAATAGATAGATATAAGTGATAGATAGAGAATAAATATGGTAGACAAATAGAAGATAGATATAGATAGATAGATATTAGATAGATATGAGATAGATAGATATTAGATAGATATGAGATAGATAGACAGATAATAGATATGAGATAAATAGATAGATATAGATAACCTTTGATCTGAAATCTTGATACCAATTAATTATACAGATGCAGCTGAGTTAAACTTGATGGTTAACACATTAAAGGGGTATTCCCATCTCACACATGTAGTCTGTATAGTTAGATATAGCCATACCAATAATATTACTAATAGAATGTATTTATATAAAATGTACCGTTTAGAAGATTTCCCTATTTGTATATCCATTGTCCCACACACATCAGTCAGGCCGTTGCCCCTGGTTACGAGCACCGAGGCCTTGTAGTAGTGGTGGCCGGCTTGCTCCTGTTCGATCCCGCTCTGAGGTAACTGCTGTATTGTGTACACACATTACATGAACCTGCGGAGACACATCTTAGGGTTGTAGCATTTTTGTCTGCGCTTCCAAAAAGCAGAGAAACTGATCCTGTTCCGAGATCAATTCATCTCTATGGAGCAGGATCCGTTTATAAAGTCTGCGTTTTGGACGGATCCTGACCATTGTGTTTTGGACTGGTAGCGTCCAAAACGCAGATGTGAAAGTGCCCTAAGATGTGTCTCCTCATGCTCATGTAATGTGCGTTCACAATACATTAGTTACCTCAGAGCGGGTTTGAACAGGAGCAAGCCGGACACCACTACTACAAGGCCTCGGTGCTCGTAACCAGGGGCAACGGCCTGACTGATGTGTGTTGGACAATGGATATACAAATAGGCAAATCTTCTAAACGGTACATTTTATATAAATACATTCTATTAGTAATAATATTGGTATGGCTATATCTAACTATACAAACTACATTTGTGAGATGGTAATACCCCTTTAAGTAAAGAATGGCAAGAAAAATGTAACTGCCTTTTTAACAGATTTCCATGGCTTTTGCCAGGAGATAACCATAACTCTGTGCCATGTGTTTTTCTTGGCTACATCTGTAGGGACCATTTGGCGGCAATATTCCTATGAGGGGGCAGATACTTTCTCACACGATTGATGCAGACGCTGGAAATCTATATCATCTCTCCGCAGACCATTCACGGAGGGTTCTCTGCTGACCTTAGTGCAGTTGGCGGCTTTGGCCTCCAGTCCGTCCATGGTGACTAGGTCTTTCAGTAGACTCGTCTCTTGGTATCCTCCCTTTACTCCTTCCAGCTTGAAGTTGGCGTGTGGTCTTTCAAGGATTAACCGCAAGTTGATGGCAAAACCCGCCATGTCAATGGCAAAAGGCCTCTTAGGGTCAAACACCGTCTTCCAGCCGATCACGCGTCCTGTTGGACCGAGGTCAGGAGACTCGTATCTCAAACCGCCAACGAAAGCCACCGGCCAGACGGATACTGTCCTTGTGTATCGCATCTGTGGAAGAGACGGTGAGACGGCAATTCATTACCATAGAACAGTACTCATTGTTGGTGAAGACAAGAACCTTGATGGGGCTCCAGCCAACCTTTTAGGGGTCCCACCTAACCTTCTGTCAGAGCCACATCTATGAGAGGCGGCCGCACATGTCCCTGTCCACTGAGGTTGATGTTGAATGGTGAGTGGACCCCTAGAGCACCCATGAACGTTTGCAAGTTCCTGGCTGCCAGTCGCCCACCAATAATATAAAGTGTGGTGCAGAAGATCTTCCAGGACTGAGGGCCACCTCCATTAATTGCTGCATTGGTGGAGGACACATAGTAATTGCTCAATAGACCATGGTAAAGGGGTTCTGTCATCTATGAGAACCTTCTTCTGGACCCTACCCTATTACCCCTGATGATATTCAGATCAGATGGGTGGAAAGGATCTACTTCGCACCTTCTCTTTTTTTGGGACACACAAAACCTTTATACATTACATGGTTTCAAAGAAAAAAAAGTCAGCGAACCTATTGGAATCACCAGACAGATTTGTCAGTAACCAGGCCTGGTGTGCCTTTACTTAAAGGATGAAGCAGTCAACACTTCCAACCTCATCTCCTTCACTGAACCACCTTTTGGAGACCTTCAAGCCTTTCCTCACCGCGTTGTACAGGGGGGGGGGGGGCATTTTTATGGATAAACCTACACGACGACAAATCCACTTTCCAGGAAACTGTTCACCTAGGAATGCTCCGACCTGACAAAGATTCTTCATCAATGGAAACCTCAAGGACACTGGATATGTGAAATTGCTACATGATGATGTGTTTCCCTCTTTATTCACTGAAGCTGGCACGTTTCCTGAGTTTTTCCAGCAAGATGGTGCACCACTAGAGATGAGCGAATCTATTCGTTGATTCGTATCGAATCTTGGAAATTTTCTGCTGCGAAGCAAATCCGAATATTAGGTGATTCGCTCCGTTAAGATTCCAAAATGTTCCTAAGGCTTTCTACGCATTCGCTGCGTACTTGTCCGATAAATTGTACGCTAATGCTACATATAAGTTACTCTATACGCTGTTGCGTACGAATTCAAGTAATTAGCGAACTTTTACTGTTAGTTTGTTATTCGTGCGCAAAAGCCCGGGAAGAAAGCGGTCACCTGACCTAGTGGGCAGGGCTTGCTCTGATTGGCTCAGGCTTGGTCAGCCAGTGACGCATCACTTCTGCGAATGCTGAGACGAGCAGAAGCACTGTGTGTGAAGTTTCTAAAGACTGAGACCTGTGTTGTTGAAATTGGGGTGTAATTGTTCAGGGAATCCATAATACACATCAGGGATACTGCAGGGCAAGTGCAGGGCCAGTAATTAATCAGGCAGGGAGAGAGAGACAGGGAGAGAGACAGGGAGAGAGATAGGGAGAGAGACAGGGAGAGGGACAGGGAGAGAGACATGGAGAGAGAGAGGGAGAGAGACGGAGGGAGAGAACAGGGAGAGAGACAGGGAGAGAGACAGGGACATTCCACCATTCCTCTCCAGCAAAGCCCGTCATTTTCGTACGCAATTTGTACGCTCATGCGTAAGTGTTCACAGAAGTTGCGTACCTTTTAAAACTGAACGTTTCTTATTAGTGCGCGAATGTACGCTAAATGCCACATAATAACGTATATTTTGTACGCAAATTTGACGAATATATTCGTCGAATATACGAATCTTATGAAAAGTTCGACGAATATTCTGCGAATAAAATTTTGAATGGTTAGCTCATCTCTACTGCACCACCACATTATGGGTGTCCGGTCCGAGCATTCCTAGATGAACAGTTTCCTGGAAAGTGGATTGGTCGTCGTGGGCCAGTTGAATGGCCCCCAAGGTCTCCCGATCTGACCCCCTTAGACTTTTATCTTTGGGGTCATCTGAAGGCAATTGTCTATGCTGTGAAGATACGAGACGTGCAGATACTGGAAGACTGTGCTAGCATTTCTTCTGCGGTGTTGCTATCAGTGTGTGAAGAGTGGGAGAAGAGGGTTGCATTGACAATCCAACACAATGGGCAGCACTTTGAACACATTTTATAAGTGGTCAGGAACTTGTAAATAACTCATGAAAGAATAAAGTTACGTTAAAACCAAGCACACCATTGTTTTCTCAATAAGTTTGATGTGTCACATGACCCTCTTCCCATTGAAAAAACTAAAGTTGGATCCAAAATGGCCGACTTCAAAATGGCCGCCATGGTCACCACCCATCTTGAAAAGTTTCCCCCTCCCATATTCTAATGTGCCACAAACAGGAAGTTAATATCACCAACCATTCCCACTTTATTTAGGTGTATCCATATAAATGGCCCACCCTGTACTTCCGCGCAGCGCTGCCAATGTACGGTGCGAGAAGGGTGGAGGACTTAGCTGTAATATACATCTTATAGCAACGGAGACATCTCAGTCGATGCTATGTTCAAGTAGTGACCTTGGCACTTGACAGAGAGTCGAACCTCTAAGATGCAACCCCATTGGCGGCGCTGCTTCTCCGGCTGCATAGACCTATTCAAAGCTGAGGGCTGATGTAGCAGAGCTGGGTTTGTCAGAGTCTGGCATTATCGTATCATACATCATGGTTGACCTGTGGTTTGTCATAGGAGATGTAAATACTCTACGATTTTCACCTGCTTTTTCGTGATGTGAAACCTCTGCCCATTAGTTCATTTATCTAACAGGAGGGGAGCGCCGAGTCCTTCTTGCAGGTGGGTGCCTGTGATAAATTGCTTCAGCTATAAGGCGCCATTATGCGGTAGATTATGGGGAGTTTGCGCTCGCGCTACTTCATATGTTAATGAGAGATATTAATCATTGTGTCGCTCCGTGTGTATCTAATATTCCACCAGGTCCTTCCTTCCTGCACTAATGAACCCAAAGAAGCCGCCGCTAATGAATCAAAGTGTATTGAGCTTCGAAGTTATTTGGGTTAAGATTACGTTGTATTATTATAGCGCTCTCTTGGCGAATTTACCGTTCTATTAATGTTGCTCCCCCTCCCCCAATTTTCATTTCAAAGCCAAACGAAAAATAAAAAAATCCGGCTAAGGACAGCTCAGTCCTACAAGAATGAAATCATATCCATAGCTCAAGAACTGGAAGGGGTTTGTCCAAGGGTCAACTCTAGACTGGACCACGGCGAATCAATGGATGTCGTATATCTGGACTTCTCCAAAGCATTTGACACGGTACCACATAAAAGGTTAGTATATAAAATGAGAATGCTTGGCCTGGGAGAAAATGTCTGTATGTGGGTAAGTAACTGGCTCAGTGATAGAAAACAGAGGGTGGTTATTAATGGTACATACTCAGATTGGGTCACTGTCACTAGTGGGGTACCACAGGGGTCAGTACTGGAGGGGTCACTGTCACTAGTGGGGTACCACAGGGGTCAGTACTGGAGGGGTCACTGTCACTAGTGGGGTACCACAGGGGTCAGTACTGGGCCCTATTCTCTTCAATATATTTATTAATAATCTTGTAGAAGGCTTGCACAGAATTTTTGCAGATGACACTAAACTGTGTAAAGTAATTAACACAGAAGAGGACAGTACACTGTATATATATACTACAGAGGACAGTATACTGTATATATACTACAGAGGACAGTATACTGTATATATATACTACAGAGGACAGTATACTGTATATATACTACAGAGGACAGTATACTGTATATATTTATAGTACAGAGGACAGTATACTATATATATACTGCAGAGGACAGTATACTGTATATACATATATACTACAGAGGACAGTATACTATATATATACTACAGAGGACGGTATACTTTATATATATATATTACAGAGGACAGTATACTGTATATATACTATAGAGGACAGTATACTGTATATATACTACAGAGGACAGTATACTGTATATATACTACAGAGGACAGTATACTGTATATATATGCTACAGAGGACAGTATACTGTATATATGCTACAGAGGACGGTATACTTTATATATATATATTACAGAGGACAGTATACTGTATATATACTACAGAGGACAGTATACTGTATATATATACTGCAGAGGACAGTATACTGTATATATACACTACAGAGAATGGTATACTTTATATATATATATTACAGAGGACAGTATATTGTATATATACTACAGAGGACAGTATACTGTATATATACTACAGAGGACAGTATACTTTATATATATATTACAGAGGACAGTATACTATATATATACTACAGAGGGCAGTACACTGTATATTTACTACAGAGGACAGTACACTGTGTATATATATATATATATATATATATATATATATATATATATATATACTACAGAGGACAGTACACTGTATATATATATATATATATATATATATATATATATACTACAGAGGACAGTATACTGTATATATACTACAGAGGACAATATACTGTATATATACTACAGAGGACAGTACACTGTATATATACTACAGTGGACAGTATACCAGTGTCAGACAGCTGCTGCCAAGGCCAATAAGATAATGGGTTGCATCAAAAGAGGCATAGATGGCGGTGATGAGAACATAGTCCTGCCACTTTACACATCACTAGTCAGACCACACATGGAGGACTGTGTACAGTTCTGGGCTCCTGTGAACAAGGCAGACATAGCAGAGCTGGAGAGGGTTCAGAGGAGGGCAACTAAAGTAATAACTGGAATGGGTGGACTACAGGACCCAGAAAGATTATCAAAATTAGGGACGACTGAGGGGAGATGTAATAACTATGTATAAATATATCAGGGGTCAGTACAGAGATCTCTCCCATCATCTATTTATCCCCAGGACTGTGACTGTGACGAGGGGCATCCTCTGCGTCTGGAGGAAAGAAGGTTTGTACACAAACATAGAAGAGGATTCTTTACGGTAAGAGCAGTGAGACTATGGAACTCTCTCCCTGAGGAGGTGGTGATGGTAAGTTCACTATAAGAGATCAGGAGGGGCCTGGATGTATTTCTGGAGGTAATAATATTACAGGTTATAGTTACTAGAGAGGGGTCGTTGATCCAGGGAGTAATTCTGATGCCTGATTGGAGTCGGGAAGGATTATTTCCCCTAAAATGAGGAAAATTGGCTTCTACCTCACAGGGTTTTTTTTTTCCTTCCTCTGGATCAACTTGCAGGATAACAGGGAGAACTGGATGGACAGAGGGCTTTTTTTCGGCCTTATAGACTATGTTACTATGTAATGTGACAGATGATCTTCTAAGGGGCAGTGACCGCTTCATTCCGCCATTCGGCCTATTGCCCGTTACGATCCGTGACTAAATCACAATTTAATTAAAGAGCGAAAACTTATTGATTTTTCAATAGACATAAAATTGGAATGTCCACATTAAAGGTGATTAAGCGTGATTCGGGAAGCCTATTACAAGGGCGAATTAAGATATTCATTATGTCAGAAGGCCAACCCTGGCTCTATCGAAGGAGAGCTGTAGGTACTCAATCACTCTCAGAAAAGCACTTACCTCTTCGAAGACCTCAAGGCTATAAGTGTTGTCATCATCAGCAAAATAGACGACCCCCTCAGGAGGGTTCGAAGCGTTGAGGTTGTCTCGAAGCCACCGAAGGCCAAGATTCCTCTGCACGGTTCCTCGAGGGGTGACCTCAGGTGTCCTTGATATGCCAACTTTTTGGTTATGTGGACTCTCAATATTCAAGTGGGTGTAGTTCAGGCCCGCCTTCTCCAGCAGGTTAGCCACCAGTTTTGTTTTTCTAGGACAATCTTCCACCACAATCCAGTGCAAATTGACGACATGGAGAAAAGTGTTGGCCAAACGGACGAGCTCGGCCTTCTGAACCGGTCTGGTGTAGGTGGGAGTAATCACATAGATAACTGGAAGGTCTTCATTCCAGAGTGGCGGTCTCGAATAGACATATGTCTTGACCACCACCGGGGTCTCGTGGGTGGGATACTGGTTGACACATTGGAGGGAATCATCTTTGCTCGGTGTCACATTGCTGAATAGGGGTTTGACCGTGGAATTGTCACCTATCTCCTCTAGAAAAAAAAAGATAAGTTAGATTAGGCTAAGATATTTCACCAAGTTTCCAAAGAAGGAAAAAAAAATCGGTGGAATATTTTCCTGGTCAAAATGTTTTACCAAAAGTGATAGTAAAGCTCCTTGGTCCCTGGCTCCCATGTGTGACCTGCACCTCGCCAGCCTTGTCCCTGCTCAACCAATGGTGCAAGAGTCCCCAAGTGTAAGAAACTGATTCTTTCCTTAGATATCAGGATATATTGAAGGATAGATGGGAAAAACTAAATTTATTGCATGGGAAAAGTTTATTCTATAGTTTCTCAGACTAAAAAAAAACATTAAAAAGGTTTAAATAACATAGGAACACCCCAGGAATGGGTCTAGAAATTAGTGACTGAAGTAATTGGAAGTAGGCAGGCTGTTGGTTCTGCATGGGTGTGACTTTGTGATGTGGGTGGAGTCTAATTGGTGGGCTGGTGTTATACACCTTGGGGCAAGGCCTAATTTTTTATTTATTTATTTATTTATTTATTTATTTTACAAATGTGGATAAATATTTCTCATTCTACAAATATCTCCCTAAACGCTGATGTGACTGTTAGACATTCTGTAAGATACTAAAAAGGGGAAGTTCAGCCCCCAGAGCAGAATAATTAGAAAATTATGGTGCAATAGGAAAAAAGTGAAAGATCATTAAAAAAATATATAATTTTGGTGTCTAAATGGAGCATTGAATAGTTTATCTGCAAAGGTTAGCAGCTTCTCTTGGGATTGGAGATTTATATGTCACCGAGTCATTGACTCCAGGGCTGCTTAGTCCGATCCCTGACTATACAAAGGTCGAGAATATTTAATTTTAATCGGCAGAATGTGCCAAGGCATCTGGTTAATACCAATGCCTGGTTAGTCCTTATTAGTGTCGAGCCGGCTGCTGGCACACATTCCTGTCATCAAAGACGTCTATAAATAAGTTGAATAATTTCTGCTTGTTTAGAAAGTTTTTCTTCCCAAAAATATCACATCATGGATCTACAGAGGAAGGAAGTATCTGACACAAAAGGACAAATGAGCCCATGCCAAGGGTAGCAGTGTGGTAGGGTTATAATCATTTTGTATCTACCTAATTTTTTATGGCTTAAAGGGGTTGTCTGTTTTTACAAAAAAACACATTTCTACTACAACAGGAGACAGAAAAATGCCTGAAGTGAGTATTGCCAGGATTCTTTAACTCTCAGTTACGTGTCAAATTGCTCTTGAATTGAAGAGTTGAGCAATCTAAGACAAATTGATTACTAGGGACTTGTCTGTCTGATGGCTGTGGTTGTTAGGCACTGTATCCATAGCAACCAGTATGTATCAACTGACTGTGAGCTGGACTGGAGTGTTTATTTATAGTTAGAAATAACGGGCGCTGCAGGAACAAATAAATGTCTGACTGCTCTGGATCTGCCAGAACTGGAGCTGTCGATCTTGGCACATAGAAGAGTTCCCTTTATGGCGCCCATATGCTTTGATAAAACATATATGGACAGGGTTTGTTGCCCCCCTTTAAACTTAAAGTTCAACCCTAAACATTAGAGCTCCAAATCCTCTGCATTGACCTAGAGTTGATATTTGACTACCTAAAGCCACCACTAGGCGGAACCCACCAGTTTACTGCATACTATTTATACATTGGACTCAATATTAAAAGAATATGCAGTGAGCTCCCCCTAGTGGTGACAAGCAGACGGAATGTTTTTATTTAAAGCGGTTTTCGATACATTTATTCTGATGACCTATCCTCTGTGTAGGTCATCATTATCTGATTAGTGGGGGTCCGACTCCCAGGGCCCCCGCCGATCAACTGTTTGAAAAGGCATTGGTGCTCGAAGTAGCGCCGCAGCCTACTCTTAGCTCTCCGAGCACAGTGCTGTACAATGTATAGCGGCGGGGCATGGTATTGAAACTCAGCTCCATTCACTTCTATGAGGCTGAGCTGTGCCTAGGCCATGTGACCAATAAACGTGGCATCACATGGCCTAGGCTGAGCTGCGAGAGGGCCGTGGCGCTACTTCGAGCGCCGTTGCTCTCTCAAACAGCTGGTCGGTGGGGATCCCGGGTGCTGGACCCCACCGATCAGATACTGATGATCCATGTGGTGGGGATTAATAAAAAGCCAGTAAAAATCCCATAGACTGCAATAGTATACTATAGTGGTCTATGGCATAAGTGATCAAAGGACTACATTCAAGTCCCCTAAGGTGGCGGAAAATGAAAGTAAAAAACTTATAAATAAAATGTCTTTTTAACATTATAAAATAACACAAGAATAGTAAAAATTCATATCATCCCTCTTTCTTAAAAAAAAAAAAAAAAAACATAAAACCACATGTTATTGCTGCATTCCAAAATTTGTGCCGAAAACGCTGTAACAGAAAAAAATAAGGCAATTCCACAATTTTTTGGTCACGTTGTTCCCCCACTTAAAAAAAAAAAAAAAAAAATTAAAAAGTAATCAAAAAGTTGTATCTGCCCAAAATGGAACCAATAAAAATTTCATCTCGCCTCGCAGAAAACGAGCCCTCACACAGCTTTGTAGATGGAAATATAAAAAGTTATGGCGATGCGAAGAATTTTTATACCTTTTTTCAAACGTTTAATTTTTCTTAAGTAGTAAAACATAATGGAAACTATATACATTTTGATGTGGTCGTAATCAGAGCGACCCACGAAATAATGTCGTCTTCTCATTTTTAACTCACAATGAACATTGTAAAAAGAAAATAAAAAACATTGAAAAACATTGAAAAATAATTTTGTTCCCCAATTTTTCAGTGCAAGATATCGTAAATCACATTGTGCCATTAAAAAATACAACTTGTCACTCAACAGACTAACTGATCGTACGATTATGTGAACAGAAAACAAAAAGGTTATGGTTCTTGGAAGGCGGAAATAAATAAATAATCACACTAAACATTGGGCAGGTCCTTAAGGGGTTAAGATTTGGAGCTCAGTATCTGAGGACACACTGAAAATGTCAGTGGACTGGGTGTGATTCGGCATGACCTGATCACATATTACTTCACTTTCACTACTTACTTCTTAAAAGGGTGAGGTAGCGGCTGGTAGGGTTTTGGTGCCACAGTGTTAGGAGAAGAGCCCATGGTAGGACAATGAGCAGTGTAGTGAGAAGGTTGCGTCTCCTCAGCATGCTGTTCTGACTGTGCGTGATCGGTCATTTCTTTACCTGGAGGAAGACAATTTATATTCAATTTAGAGTTATTTTATTTATTACACATCCATAACAATTCGAGTCATACTCTATATTATCTATGTATGTACAAGAATATAATAAATTAATATCTCCTATGTACAAGAATATTAACTACTATAATACCTGTAAATGTGTACACAATTTGCTAATACTATAATACTGCTTCTTATTAAAACAATTAACAACTGCCTGTATAATACACTCTACTATAATACTGCTCCTATAGACAAGAATAACTACCTTTGTACAATATAATACTAACTGCTACGATGAATATGTCTCCTAACACAGAATAACATATCAATACTGCTTATGGTACATCTTGGAAGAATAAACTACTAATGCTCCTATAAAGCTGCTACACAAGAATATAACTATATAATACTGCTCCTATGTGCACGCTCCTATGTTACAGAATATAACTACTATGGCTTCCTATGTAAAGATTGTGAGCTCTGTACAGTAACTCTGGACAGGGATACACAACTCCTATGTATATCTAAACTTATACATATTAACTAATACGCTCCTATGTACAGATATAACTACTATAATACTGTCCTATGTACAGAATTGTACCTGCACCTATGTAAAATATAACTACGGAATATTATCATATAACTGTTATACATGTTCTATAATACTGCCCTATGTTTAACCTGGCTATAACATACTATATTACAGCTTGTCGTCTAACTACTACTTATGTACAAGTCTCTATAACTGGTCCTATGTACATACACTACTCTTCCTGAAAATACTGCTGCTGTGTACAGAATATAACTAGAATATGCTCCTATGCTAAGGTACATACTGCTCCTAGGTTTCTGTATACTAGCCACTACATGTACAAGAATATCTACTATGTTAGACTCTATTAATACTGCTCTATGTATCAAGAATTATCATAATACTGCTCCTATGTACAAGATAATACCATGGTAATACCTATGTACATATAACTAATTACTGCCTCCTAATGAACAAAGATATAAATAATAAACTCTATAGTACTGCTTATATGTATGTACAAAGGTTAATATATACTACTATAATACTCCCTACAAGTCTCCTACAGCTCCTATGTACTGAATATAACTAATATATATACTGCTCCTAACAAGCGTAACTATAAAGCGGCTTCATATCTTTACCCTATGTACAACAGATATAACTACTATAATACTGCCCTATGTATTTATGAACTACTAGAATATTACTATAATACCGCTTCAAGAATATAACTATATATACTGCTGCCTACTGTAAAGAATATAACTATAAACTACTAAACTGCTCCTACAAGAATTAACTACTACAAAACCTATGTACACTATCCTATACTACGATATAGGCCTAACTTTTATTAATACTCTAATAATACAAGCCACTACTATAATACGGCTCCTAACTATAACCGTAGATTTACTATAATACTGTACCTCTGCTATGTTATGCTCCATAATACGTTCCTATATACGTTATAATCTTCTCCTGATGTAAAGAGAATGACTGCTCCTATGTACGAATATACTGCTCCTGTATAAGCTGTAATGTATTCTATTCTATAAGTGAATAAACTCTGCCCCTATCAGTCAGGGTCCTATGTTACAAGCGACTTCTTTCAGAATGCTCGGTTTAATAGGGGAGGCGGCTCCACATTTTCCTCTCCTACTACTATGCTGTTACTGACGCTTTACTAAAGGGAAAGGAATATATGGGATGTACAAGAATATAACTACTATAATACTGCTCCTATGTACAAGAACAGTATAAACTACTATAATACTGCCTCCTATGTACAAGAATATAACTACTATAATACTGCTCCTATGTACAATAATATAACTACTATAATACTGCTCCTATGTACAAGATATATAACTACTATAATACTGCCTCCTATGTACAATAATATAACTACTATAATACTTCTCCTATTACAAGAATATAACTACTATAATACTGCTCCTATACAAGAATGCCTATCAAGAATATAACTACTATAATACTGCTCCTATGTACAAGAATATAATAACAAGAATATAACTATATGTACAAGTATAACTGCTCCTATGTATAGTAGAATATAACTACTATATATACTGCTCCTAATGTACAGAATATGAACTACTATAATACTGCTCCTATTGACAAGAATATAACACTATAAATACTGCTTCCTATGTACAGAATATAACTCTATAATACTGCTCCTGATTGTACAAGAATATAACTACTAATAAATACTGCTGCCTATGTACAAGAATATAACTACTATAAACTGGCTCCTATTACAAGAATTAACTACTATAAATACGCCTCCTATGTATATAAAGATATAACTACTATAATCTGCCTCCTATGTACAAGAATAACTACTAATAATACTGCCTCCTATGTACAGAATATAACTAACTATTACCGCCCTATGTACAAGAATATAACTACTATAATACTGCTCCATTGTACAAGAATATAACTACTATAATACTCGCTCCTATGTAAAAAGAATATAACTACGATATACTGCCCTATATCTGTTTATATTCTATTCTCTATAAAGGTCAGCGCCCGGCAGTCAGGGTTTCTGTAGTTTTCTCTGTTCTGTGCTCGGTTTAATAATAAATTACGAGTTCCGGCTCCGTACATTTTCCTTCCTGACTATGATGTACGACGCAGCAGAAATAATGGGATATAATGGAATAAATAACAGTTTGGTCATTGTCCCGCAGCGTAACCTCTTTCTCGAGAGATAATGAACATTGCGTCTAGGGGTTTGGGCCTGGCCTCACAGAATTCTGGGGTCTGAATACTCGTCTGTTCCTGTCAAGGTCTTTCTTAAAGGGATCCTACCTGTAGCTGTTATTAAAGGGGTTGTCTCACCTCAGCAAATAGCATTTATCATGTAGAAAATGTGAATGCAAGGCACTTACTAATGTATTGTGATTCTCCATATTGCTTCCTCTGCTGGCTGGATTCATTTTTAAATTGCATTATACTCTTCTCGTTTCCATGGTTACGACCACCCTGCAATCCAGTAGCGGTGGTCGTGCTTGGAGATTATAGGAAAAAGTGCCACCCTCCCTGCTGTCTAGGACCGTGGGAGCGCGTGGCAAACACGTCCACCGCTGCAGGATTGCAGGGTGGTCGTAACCATGGAAACGAGAAGAGTATAATGCAATGGAAAAAGGTATCAAATCAGCAAAGGAGGCAATATGGACAATCACAATACATTAGTAAGTGGCTTGTAGTAATTTTATCTGAAGTGAGACAACCCCTTTAAGATCTTGGAAACTTTATAATGTCAGACCCGGGCAGGAAGACGTAATTGGACCTTAGAAATGTCCATCCTCAGAATCATTTGCAGGACCCGAGAGAATCTTTGGAGTTGGAGGCGGAGCCTAATTCCTTCCTTGCCACCATTGGGCATTTAAAGGGAGTGCATCACAAGGGCAACCCCTTTTTATATGACCCATAAATGGGTGTGTCCCTAACAAAGAGTGTCACGCCCCATCCCTATATCACAAGGATCTCCCATTCATTGGAATGCCTGGCATGCAGTACTACATTTTGCCTCTAGTGGCCACTGCAGGGAGAAGTTATAGCTGGAAGCCTAATCTCCTCCCCTTTAATGTAGTGACACAATTTAAAAACTGTGTCTTTTTTTTCGTATACCTTTTTAAAAAAAACTTTCTACCAATTTTTTGTCTTCTGCTCCGTTCACACCTAAAGCCACAAGGCAAAGTTTTCAGTTATGAACGAGCAGTGCATTGTGGGAGCTGAGGTAACATCTCTATCCTCAGAGCTCAATGGTTAGGTGACGGAACGGTCAGATTCCAAAGGGTTGTCAGAGTCGCTTTGGCTGTAACCAGAGGAGAAAACACGATAAAGCTGGAAATAAGTACAAAAGAATTGAAACAAAACATCTACAAAGTGCAGCAATTTTTTTTATGTTGTTTTTTTGGCTGCACTGATGTAAAACTTTAAAAACATTTTTAATAAACAGATGAAGGAAGTGAGAATTATCGGAGGCGCGCGGCGTCCCCGCAGATGGGAGCTCGGCTTCTGTCAGCGCTTTGAGGGAAAGATCTATTTATTTTTAAAGGCTACAAGCTGTTCCTTTATACCGCACTTTTCTGCCGTCATTTATCCATCAGAACAAGACGAATAAAGTAGCAGTTTTAAAAAAAAATTAATATTTGGGGTGGGGGTGGGAGTAAGGATCACACCCCCGACCGCCAGGATCTCCACCCCCCCCTTCATTTTGAAGCTTGTTTCTCTCTCGCAGTTTCCTGATAATCTGTTTTTTTTTTTTCATTGGTGGTTTAGTTGCTTGTAGTTGTAATCCGGCAAAGCTGCAGTGTAAAGCATGGGGGAAGGACAGATAGGAAATAGAGGCTCTTTCGAGACAGAACGTGGATTTCAGAGTCATATCGAGCTCAATGCAGTGATCTAGGAAATCTGGGGGACAGCTAGATCCTGATGAAGGGGGCGCCACAGATAGCCTGGCACCTGAGACTTGTGACTACCTATATGGCGGTATTTTTTGAAAGCTGTATGGTGGCGTTTTTGAGTTTTTTATGACACTACTTTTTTGAGAGCTGTATGGTGGTATTTTTGAGTTTTGTATGGCGGTATTTTTGAGTTTTTTTATGACACTACTTTTTTAAGAGCTGTATGGCTTTTTTGAGTTTTGTATGGCGGTATTTTTTATTTTTTTGGCGGTATTTTTGAGTTTTTATGACACTGCTTTTTGAGAGCTGTATGGCGGTATTTTGAGTTTTGCATGGCAGTATTTTTCAGTTTTGTATTGCGGTATTTTTGAGTTTTTTATGACACTAATTTTTTTAGCGCTGTATGGCTTTTTTGAGTTTTGTATGGCGGTATTTTTTTTTTTTTGGTGGTATTTTTTAGTTTTTATGACACTACTTTTTTGAGAGCTGTATGGCGGTATTTTGAGTTTTGCATGGCGGTATTTTTCAGTTTTTTTATGACACTACTTTTTGAGAGCTGTATGGCTTTTTTGAGTTTTGTATGGCGGTATTTTTTATTTTTTTGGCGGTATTTTTGAGTTTTTATGACACTGCTTTTTGAGAGCTGTATGGCGGTATTTTGAGTTTTGCACGGCAGTATTTTTCAGTTTTGTATTGCGGTATTTTTGAGTTTTTTATGACACTATTTTTTTTTTAGCGCTGTATGGCTTTTTTGAGTTTTGTATGGCGGTATTTTTTTTTTTGGTGGTATTTTTCAGTTTTATGACACTACTTTTTTGAGAGCTGTATGGCGGTATTTTGAGTTTTGCATGGCGGTATTTTTCAGTTTTGTATGGCGGTATTTTTGAGCTTTTAATGACACTACTTTTTTGAGAGCTGTATGGCGGTATTTTTGAGTTTTTTATGACTACTTTTTTGAGAGCTGTATGGCGGTATTTTGAGTTTTGTATGGCAGTATTTTTGATAGTTTTTTTTTTGTGGTATTTTTGAGTTTTTATAACACTACTTTTTTGAGAGCTGTATGGCGGTATTTTGAGTTTTGTATGACGGTATTTTGAGTTTTGTATGGCGGTATTTTTCAATTTTGTATGGCGGTATTTTTCAGTTTTTTATGACACTTTTTTTTTAAAGCTGTATGGCGGTATTTTTTTGAGAGCTGTGTTTGCATTTTTGAGAATTGTTCAGAGGTATTTTATGAGAGCTGTATGTCGGTATGGTGGTATTTTCTTGATCAGTGCGTGGTACTACTAGTCCGGACCTTTACAGTGTATTGTCCTTGTGGTGTTTGGTGGGGGTGGCACTGGATAGCAGCTCTTATTTAAACATCTGTATGGCAGTATTATTTGGTACTGTTATGTGGGCACTGTCATGGCGGCAGACAGTGCCCACTGCTGTAGTAGCTCTGCTCGTTCCTGGTGGCTGTGGTCTGCTTCTTGCATGCACTTTCTCCCTCTGCCCCTAAGGAGTGCACATGTGCTCCCTTTGCCTCTTAAATGGCCAGCGTATGTGCACCCTAATCTTACCCTTCCTATGGCTGGCAACTTTAGGAGTATTTTAGGGTAGTCCTCTGTTTCCTGCAAAGTTGTGCTGCCCATGTACTCACTTCTGCCTGTTTGCCGAATTTGACCCTTCCTTGTTGTCCTGACCTCTGCCTGACCCTAAGCTGCCTGCCCTGACCTCCGACTGTGGTTTTGCTTGATCCCATATTAATACCGCCATATATTGTAAGGTGTTATACAGTTTCTACCAGTATATCTCATATCTATCTATCTATCTATCTATCTATCTATCTATCTATCTATCTATCTATCTATCTATCTCACTATCTCATATCTATCTTTCTATTTAATTATAATCTATCTATCTATCTATCTATCTATCTATCTATCTATCTACCTACCTATGTGAACTGCACAGCTTCTGCGATGCTTTTGATGTGTCAGTAGCTGAGGACTTGATCCAAACAACTCCAAAAATGTAAAATAAAAAAAATCCACGGCACTCCCAATTCTATGTCAAAAAATGTGTCCTTTAATCACCAAAAACGCAAAGTTTCAGTCCTCTTACTGGGACTTTTCTCAAGCAGTGATCGCTGCTTGAGAAAAGTCCCAGTAAGAGGACGGAAACGTCACGTTTTTGGTGATTAAAGGACATATCTCTCTCTCTCTGTCTGTTTTTTTTGAGTCAGAGCACATGTATCTCAGAAGATCTTGTGGTGTTCTTCCCACATAACCTCATTGTCTTATATCTACAGCCAGTCTCTTATCCTCTGTAGATGGAGAGACGTAAATAGTGCCCCCCCCCCCCCATCTCCTCAGGATGGACTTCAGGATCTGCTCTCTATATCTTTGGGTTTCTCTCTACAGGAATTCCAAGCCAAATACACCGGCCTCGGCCTCCATTGTTGATGATGACTTGATTTCCTGTCTTTATAAAGTCACCTTCAGATTCTTTTCTTACGAATGCTTCTCTTTGTCCTGTTTGGAAGGTTCCTTCCTGTGTTCATTCTAGAAGTTCAAACGCTCAAATTACCCTCAACCTCCTCCAACAATTGTGTCTTTTCTCCTGATGCCTGAAACGAGGATACAGCACGGAGGATCTCCAACATTATCTATATTGTGTATTATCTATCTATCTATCTATCTATCTATCTATCTATCTATCTATCTATCTATCTATCTATCTATCTGTCTGTCTGTCTGTCTGTCTGTCTGTCTGTCTGTCTATCTATTTATCTATCTATTTATCTATCTATCTATCTATCTATCTATCTATCTATCTATCTATCTATCTATCTATCTATCTATCTATTTATCTATCTCATATCTAATATCTATCTATTTCATATCTATCTATCTATCTATCTATCTATCTATCTATCTATCTATCTATCTATCTATCTATCTAAAAAAATAATTCCACAGCACTCCCAAAAATGTGCTTCAAAAAGTGGTGTTCTTTATTTCACCAGAGTGCTCTGGTGAAGTAAACAACACCACTTTTTGAAGCACATTATTGGGAGTGCCGTGGAATTATTTTCTTTATATTTTTGGATTGGATCACATTCTAAGCCGCTGGCACACCATTTAATTCAGCTGTGCCGTTTTCATTCTATTTTGCTATCTATCTATCTATCTATCTATCTATCTATCTATCTATCTATCTATCTAATATCTATCTATCTATCTCAGATCTATCTATCTATCTATCTATCTATCTATCTATCTATCTATCTATCTATCTATCTATCTCATATCTATCCGTCATTTCTTTCTAATATGGATCTACCCTGATTGTGCAGTTTAGTGCTGGACACGGAACGGGCCATGCTTCAATCTTTAGTGCAGACAGTTTTACGGATCAGGTGTACATTAAAAAATGGCTTCCATTCATCCGCCTTATGCAGCGCCAGTTTGTCCATCACTGGCGCAGCGCTGCGGTACATTTTACTGTACATTATTGTGTGCCACCAGACTAAAATGTGCGCAGTAACCAGCGAGCGTTCATCTATAGGCCTTCTGCCTGAGAGGGCCTCAGACCTGTTGCCTATGGCAACCAGTCAGAAATCTGCTTTCAGTCTCGTCTTGTGATCAGTTGCTATGGGCAACCAGGACGGCTTTCCTGTATATGGCCGGTCTTCCATGACAACAATGGCCGCCGGCTTTACAGAAGACAGACCAGGAAAAGACTCCTGTCCCTTAGCAACAGCCCTGACCTTGGGCATCGCTATTAGTAGAATAGATCATCCCCGGCGCCGTGGCGGCCGCTCTGTAATCATCTGCTCTGGTCTTGGCCTCAGGTAATCGAAAAAAACAAGAAAACACCAGATTAGTTTGTCCGTTGAATATTTAAAGGGCCGGTGCAGCTAGCGATTCTTATTAATTTTGGTCTAAGGGCCGCCGGTGGGCTCGTTGCCATCATGGAGAAGCAAATTATTTAAGTCATGCAGATTCCTTGAGTCCAAACGAGAAGGAGCGGGGACAAGGCCTCAATTATTTATGAAGATGACCCCTGCTCCGCCGCCCATGTTTTATTCATGGCTGTTTGTTCTCTGCAGACACAACTCTCCTCCAATTTATATCCGGATAAAGGGACGACTCCGTCCCCTCCTCCCCCTTCTTATTTCCCAATTACCTGGCCGCTTCTAACACGTTCTGAGAAACACGGCGGTTTTCTTTTTAACATCCAATATCACGCCACGGTATTGTCCGCTGCGGCTCTTAAAGGGATATTACAGGGTTTTGTGTCAATAGACTGCAGTCGCCGTATAATGAAAAGTTCTGCAACTTTCTCATAGGCTTTTGTGTTTCAGTTTCTTACCATTTGCAAGAGCTCTGCTTCCTGTCAGTGACGGGGAACAGTAAGTATTATTATTTACATCCCGAGTAAAATCCTGTCTAATCATCGTCCGGCTCACACGCGTGTATCAGGGCAGGTATTTATATATTTTTTTATCTTTGCAACACCAAAGCTCCCATTCACTGACAGCAAGCAGAAAACTTAAATCAGGAACAGAAGGGTACTGAGTCTGATGCTGTTATGGGGACATCATGACTGTAGTTGTTATGTGGACACAATGGTTTGCACTATTATGGGGGCACTGTGGATGTCACTGTTATGGGGGCACTGTGGATGTTACTGTTATGGGGGCACTGTGGATGTCACTGTTATGGGGGCACTGTGGATGTCACTATTATGGGGGCACTGTGGATGTCACTGTTATGGAGGGCAACTGTTGGATGTCACTGTTATACTGGGGCACTGTGGGCATGTCACTGTTCGGGGCACTGGGATGTCACTGTTATGGGGGCAACTGTGGATGTCACTGTTATGGGGGCACTGTGGGATGTCACTGTTATGGGGGCACTGTGGATGTCACTGTTATGGGGGCACTGTGGATGTCACTGTTATGGGAGCACTGTGGATGTCACTGTTATGGGAGCACTGTGGATGTCACTGTTATGGGGGGCACTGTGGATGTCACTGTTTATGGGGGCACTGTGGATGTCACTGTTATGGGGGTTCACTGTGGATGTCACTGTTATGGGGGCACTGTGGATGTCACTGTTATGGGGGCACTGTGGATGTCACTGTTATGGGGGCACTGTACTGGGCACTGTGGATGTCACTGTTATGGGGGCACTGTGGATGTCACTGTTATGGGGGCACTGTGGATGTCACTGTTATGGGGGCACTGTGGGATGTCACTGTTATGGGGGCACTGTGGATGTCACTGTTATGGGGGCACTGTGGATGTCACTGTTACTGTTGGGGGGCACTGTGGATGTCACTGTTATGGGGCACTGTGTCACTGATGTCATGTTATGGGCACTGTGGATGTCTGTTATGGGGGCACTGTGGATGTCACTGTTATGGGGGCACTGTGGATGTCACTGTGGATGGATGTCACTGTTATGGGGGCACTGTGGATGTCACGTATGGGGGCACTGTGGATGTCACTGGGGGCACTGTGTGTCAGGGCACTGTGGATGTCACTGTTATGGGGGCACTGTGGATGTCACTGTTATGGGGGCACTGTGGATGTCACTGTTATGGGGGGCACTGTGGATGTCACTGTTATGGGGCAGGCACTGTGGATGTCACTGTTATGGGGGCACTGTGGATGTCACTGTTATGGGGGCACTGTGGATGTCATGTTATGGGAGGCACTGTGGATGTCACTGTTATGGGGGCACTGTGGATGTCACTGTTATGGGGAGCACTGTGGATGTCACTGTTATGGGGGCACTGTGGATGTCACTGTTATGGGGGCACTGTGGATGTCACTGTTATGGGAACACTGTGGATGTCACTGTTATGGGAGCACTGTGGATGTCACTGTTTATGGGGCACTGTGGATGTCACTGTTATGGGGAACACTGTGGATGTCACTGTTATGGAGCACCTGTGGATGTCACTGTTATGTCACTGTTATGGGGGCACTGTGGATGTCACTGTTATGGGGGCACTGTGGATGTCACTGTTATGGAACACTGTGGATGTCACTGTTATGGGAGCACTGTGGATGTCACTGTTATGGGGGCACTGTGGATGTCACTGTTATGGGAACACTGTGGATGTCACTGTTATGGGAGCACTGTGGATGTCACTGTTATGTCACTGTTATGGGGGCACTGTGGATGTCACTGTTATGGGAGCACTGTGGATGTCACTGTTATGTCACTGTTATGGGGGCACTGTGGATGTCACTGTTACGTCACTGTTATGGGGGCACTGGGGCATTCTTAATCCCCGACACAATAACCTAAGGGGATATCTATAACCTGATGTTTATATGGCTCCTGAGCTCTTCCTCCAGTAGAAGGCTCTGACATATGGCGCTCTATAGGCACACAGTGTCGTACAGGGAAATTACCTCCCATTGGAAAAATGTGTACCGCACTGTATGTGTTCTTCTTAGTGACAGCTCACTGTATGGGAAGACTCCGTCTACTGCGCTTTCCTCTATTGCTTAAAAAATGTATACTGTCATATACCGACCTGAGAGAGGGCGAATGGAGCCCTATAGATACAGTACGTGTGTGTATACCGTATACCGGGAGCGTGTCCTGCCAGTCTGTATAGAGCCAATGCATTCAGTACCGACTGCGGCAGGCAGCTTTTCTCCACCTGAGTACTATATATCACTATTATTTCTGCACTGTGTAAAAGCTTATACTATACGACGGTATTACTATGAGCACTGCATGATACTGTTCATTGTAAATGCTTTGGCGATATTATTTAAGCATTGTAAAGTACTGTTGTTTTGACATTATATGGTGGTATTATTTGGTCACTTGGATGACAGTTTTAATATGAACACTGTATGGTACTGCTCATTGTACATGGTTTTGTTGTACTGTTGTTTGGACATTATTCGGTGGCATTATTTGGGCACTGTATAAGACCTCATACTATATATGGCGGCATTGTTAAGTACAGTTGTTTGGACATTATATGGTGGCATTATTTTTGCATTGTATAAGACCTACTACTATGTGACGGTATTAATGTGGCCACTGTACGGTACTGTTCATTGTACATGCTTTGGTCGTATTATTTAGGCACTGTAATGTACTGTGTTTGGACACTGTATGGGGGTATTATTTGAGAACTGTATATGACCTTATACCATATGACGGTATTAATGCGGGCATTATACGGTACTACTCATAGTACATGTTTTCATCATATTAGTTAAGCATTGTACAGTACTGTGTTTGGACAATACATGGTGGCATCACCGTATAGCACTGGTTATAGGCACTTTTGCGGTATTATATATGCAGTACACAGTACGGTGCAGTTGCTTGGCCACATTTCGGTGGCAGTGTAATTTGGACATTACACCATTATCTTTTCTGTCTGTTTTTTTTCCCTTCTTTTTAGGGGCCCTATCAGCGCCCTCCACAGCCCCAATTTTAAAGGAAGGGACCCCCCCCCACACACACCGATATAAACACCCCACCTGGACGCCGTGACTCATCTTCACCCGCCACCTCCCTACCAGTTGTTTTTTGTCTCGTCGGTGCAGTTTTGCAGTATTTTGCTGTACTTCGGCGCTGCGGTTCTCCGGTTGCTATGCTGCATTGTGCCGTCTCCTGCCGTGAACTCTTCTACATTTTGCACACCTGTTCACCGCCCGCATAGCAACGTCTCCGCAGAGGAACAAAAGAACATTCCGTGTAGTTCTCTCTCCGGTCGGAATGTATACTGTATCTCTGCGCTGAACATGGACAGGCTTCAAGGACAGAAAGTGATTCAGCCTTGGCAATAGGGACCGGGGTGAAAATTGCTACTTACTAACCAATACTTTAGTGGAGCAGCGGGTGACTACCCTGATCTCCAGAGGGGCACAGGGGTCCAGAGTAGTCACCCACTTACTGCAGGAGATGACCTGAGCTTATGTGGACTCAGGGGATAAAATAACTAAGTGCCTGGGGTCAAAGCTAATAAACCAAAGAATGTACAAAGAGCAGCTACAGTGTTTAATGGACCTTCCCTTTAAGTATCCAAATACTGTGACTACACGTGACCAAAAATAAGGTAGACCTTCATGTACTTGTGTCTGTCGTTTAACTTCTGTAACTATGTAAGAGATCAATGATACAGTTCTTGCAGCCGCCTCTAGGGGGAGCTGACTGTATACAGTTTATATAAAATGCATGCAGTGAGCTCCCCCTAGTGGTGGCCAAAGGAAGGCAGAATTTTATCATTTCAAGGAGTGAGACATTTATGGCATATCCCCAGGAAAGTCTAACCTCTGGGTTCAGTAGGTGTGGGGGGGGAGGGCCTATTGGGCCCCTGTGGGACCTTCTCCTTCTCTAGAATGGGGTCCATCTCACACCCACTTTTACGGGAGAGCCGAAAATAGCTGTGCGTGCTTACTTGGCAATTTTTGGAACTTCCATGGAAGTAAATAAACTGCAATAAACTCCCCATTTGCTGTGAGATGGGAGCCTGTTCTGGAGAAGGAGCAGGTCCCACAGAGGGTCCGATAGGTCCCCCCACACCTAATGGACATACCTGGCATATCCTGTTCACATGCCATAAAAGTACTGAAATCCTGCCTGCCTGGGGCCACCACTAGGGGGAGGTTACTGCAGGTTGTTTATACACACAGTATGCATTAAGCTCCTCAGCTCCCTCTAGTGGCGGCCGCACAAAGTTTATCATTCATCTCCAGGATTTGGAGCTGTCACCAATATAAAAGTATTTTAAGAAATGAATCCGCACAGAAGGACATGATGTTACCATGTGGACATTTGCTTTACTCCGCCTATAACAGAAATGCTGTAACAGTTTGCTTCAAATCCTCATCAATTACAAGATCACTGCTTGCAGTCAGGGAACATTCTTATCTACACGCAGCGGCTGACAGACGCAGGTCTTCTCACAGCTGACATCTTCTTATACATTGTATCCAGTGACCTGTGTAGCGCTCCATATGGAGGGGTGACGGACCGTACACTACTACAAGGAGGATGTAGAGTCACATGACGGCGGTGCAGCGCTCCATATGGAGGGGTGACGGACCGTACACTACTACATGGAGGATGTAGAGTCACATGACGGCGGTGCAGCGCTCCATATGGAGGGGTGACGGACCGTACACTGCTACATGGAGGATGTAGAGTCACATGACGGCGGTGCAGCGCTCCATATGGAGGGGTGACGGACCGTACACTGCTACATGGAGGATGTAGAGTCACATGACGGCGGTGCAGCGCTCCATATGGAGGGGTGACGGACCGTACACTGCTACATGGAGGATGTAGAGTCACATGACGGCGGTGCAGCGCTCCATATGGAGGGATGACGGACCGTACACTACTACAAGGAGGATGTAGAGTCACATGACGGCGGTGCAGCGCTCCATATGGAGGGGTGACGGACCGTACACTGCTACATGGAGGATGTAGAGTCACATGACGGCGGTGCAGCGCTCCATATGGAGGGATGATGGACCGTACACTGCTACATGGAGGATGTAGAGTCACAAGACTGTGGTGCAGCGCTCCATATGGAGGGATGATGGACCGTACACTACTACATGGAGGATGTAGTCACATGACTGCGGTGCAGCGCTCCATATGGAGGGATGACGGACCGTACACTACTACATGGAGGATGTAGAGTCACATGACTGCGGTGCAGCGCTCCATATGGAGGGATGATGGACCGTACACTACTACATGGAGGATGTAGTCACATGACTGCGGTGCAGCGCTCCATATGGAGGGATGATGGACCGTACACTACTACATGGAGGATGTAGTCACATGACTGCGGTGCAGCGCTCCATATGGAGGGATGACGGACCGTACACTGCTACATGGAGGATGTAGAGTCACATGACGGCGGTGCAGCGCTCCATATGGAGCGATGACGGACCGGACACTACTACATGGAGGATGTAGTCACATGACGGCGGTGCAGCGCTCCATATGGAGGGATGACGGACCGTACACTACTACATGGAGGATGTAGTCACATGACGGCGGTGCAGCGCTCCATATGGAGGGATGACGGACCGTACACTACTACATGGAGGATGTAGTCACATGACTGCGGTGCAGCGCTCCATATGGAGGGATGACGGACCGTACACTACTACATGGAGGATGTAGAGTCACATGACGGCGGTGCAGCGCTCCATATGGAGGGATGACGGACCGTACACTACTACATGGAGGATGTAGAGTCACATGACGGCGGTGCAGCGCTCCATATGGAGGGATGATGGACCGGACACTGCTACATCTGTCCTGTGCCGTCTCCTCCTGTGCTATGAATGCAGCTCTTCTCTCAGGAATAACACGCTCATTGTGCATAAGGATGGAAATACAAAGGATATAAAGCCGGGCTCTGCTGGCGGCTGGCACGAGGGTGTGAGCTCCCGAACCAAGAGCAAGAAACACAAGAGTATAATTGTCAGGATATTAAAGGACAGCGAAGTATATGGGGCTGTATGTGTGATATATACGGGGCTGTATGTGTGATATATACGGGGCTGTATGTGTGATATATACGGGGCTGTATGTGTGATATATACGGGGCTGTATGTGTGATATATACGGGGCTGTATGTGTGATATATACGGGGCTGTATGTGTGCTGCGTGATAATGGGAGGCAAGACACACAGCGACAGGATGAGCCGGCATGGAGGAACATAAACCTGTAGAAAATAAAGCTTTAAACTGATGACCTGTCCCCTGGATAGGGTGCCAGTATCTGATCAGTGGACGTAGAACGTGGAGACGCGCACTATGACCTGACATTGTGCGCATCAGGTCACAGTGGACAGCGTGTCAGACCTGCAGAGTAGCAAGTCCCTGATGAGGAGCCCGGTGCCCAATCAGGAGAGTAGGTGATTAGTTTTTATTACAGAACTGAGCATGGGGATCTGATCTGAGCATGGGAGGGGAGGGGGTGTCAGATTAGAGCACGGGGTGGTTAGATATGAACATGGGGGGTCTGATCTGAGCAGGGGGGGGGTCTGATCTGAGCAGGGGGGGTCTGATCTGAGCATGGAGGGGGTCTGATCTGAGCATGGAGGGGGTCTGATCTGAGCATGGAGGGGTCTGATCTGAGCATGAAGGGGTCAGATCTGAGCATGGAGGGGGTCTGATCTGAGCATGGAGGGGGTCTGATCTGAGCATGGGGGGGGGTCTGATCTGAGCATGGAGGGGGTCTGATCTGAGCATGGAGGGGGTCTGATCTGAGCATGGAGGGGGTCTGATCTGAGCATGGGGGGGTCTGATCTGAGCATGGAGGGGGTCTGATCTGAGCATGGAGGGGTTTTATCTGAGCATGGAGGGGGTCTGATCTGAGCATGGGGGGGGTCTGATCTGAGCATGGAGGGGGTCTGATCTGAGCATGGGGGGGTCTGATCTGAGCATGAAGGGGACAGATCTGAGCATGGAGGGGGTCTGATCTGAGCATGGAGGGGGTCTGATCTGAGCATGGAGGGGGTCTGATCTGACCATGGAGGGGGTCTGATCTGAGCATGGGGGGGGTCTGATCTGAGCATGAAGGGGTCAGATCTGAGCATGGGGTGGTCTGATCTGAGCGTGGAGGGGTCAGATCTGAGCATGGAGGTCTGATCTAAGCAGGGCGGGGTCAGATCTGAGCATTGGGGGAGGGTCCTGATCTGAACATGGGGTGTCTGATCTGAGCATGAGGAGGTCTGGTCTTAGCATGAAAGGGGGGGTCAGATCTGAGCATGGGGGGGGGGTCAGATCTGAGCATGGGGGGTTCAGATTTGAGCATGGGGGGTTCAGATTTGAGCATGAGGATTAGATCTAAGTATGGGGGTGGGGTCTGAGCTGAGCAAGAGGGTTAGACCTGAGCATGGGGGGTTCAGATCTGAGCATGGGGGGAGGGTCTGAGCTCTGACGATCTGACACTTGGAGTCTGATTTGTGTTGTCTGATCTGAGCTTGGGGGGGTCTTATCTTAGGGGTCTGATTTGGAAGTGTGATGAGGATTTGGGGATCTTATTTTAGGTCAGATGAGGACTGGGGGTCTGATTTAGGAGTCTGATCTGAGGTCTGATGAAAAATATTTGTTTTCTTAGTTTTCTCTGCTAAAACCTAGGCGAAAAATACGGTGACTGATGTGTAAATGTATAGCTTGTGGCTCCTAGTAGTCATACTTTTTTTTTCTGGCTATTTGTTTCTGTAAGGTTGGCCACCCCTGACCTGACCCCTGATTTTTTATTATTTGCCTTCTATAAAGCCCAATGTCCTTAAAGGGACAGCATCGCTATAACTGCCAACTGACGTAAGGTCCAATATTACCAGATTAGATAAAACAGCGGGGGTCCCCAGGTGGTGTAAAGATAAAAAGTGTTTCTTATATAGCAGATATGGATGTTATAGGGGGTCACCGGATACAAGAGCCACGCATCCATACGTCCGCCGCCCACTATATCAGAGACTATGACAGAGGAGCCCAGCACCGACAGGATGATTTATGCAGATCTCAGGGGGTAACAGGGGAGGAAGATTTACGGCGGCTCATAAACGCCGTTTTCTATGCTGCTTTATGGAGTAAATAATAAGCCCCGGCAGCTTTACGGCTGAGCAGCGGTACGGCTTTATTAGGGCTGTGATATGGGCTGATTAGGGCTGAGTAATGCAGCTTCCAGCTCCCTGCCCCCGCTCAGGTGTTTATTCTATTAGGATTTAATTGTAGGACATTTGCATAACCTCACGAACCGCACATGGCTGGATTTACTGCTGCTAATTGCTTAAAACGAAGGTTATAAATTACGCCAGCTACGGCCGCGCTCTGTACCGGCCAAATGCTTTTTTTTTTTTTTTTATCTGCGCTGCGCTTTTGGCTGCAAGTATTATTCTGGACTATAAGACTCACTTTTTCAGCTTGCTTAAAAGCATCTGCATCTTATAGTCGGGGCCGGTCCAGCAGTGCCAGACGCCCCTGACTGCTTCCTTAACCCTTTCTACCCTGGAAGTTTTAATTCGGTTTTGCGTTTTCGTTTTGCGCTCCCTGCCTTGATACAGCCATAACTGTTCACATAGCTGTATGAGGGCTTGTTTTTTTGCGGGACAAGTTGTACTTTCCAACGCCACCATTTAATATTGCATATGGTGTAGTGGGAAGCGGGAAAAAAATTCCAAATTGGGTGAAATTGCAAAAAAAAAAAAAAAAGGTTTACGGGTTTTTTTTTATTTACGGCGTTCGATGTTCATTAAAACTGACCAGTTACTTTCATTCTACTGGTCAGTACGAATCCGGCAATACCTAATATGTATAGTTTTTCTTGCATTTTGATAGTGAAAAAAAAAATTATAAAGTTGGACATTTTTTTTTTTTTGGTATTTTTGTGTACGGAGCTGTAAGGGGGCCCCTTTTTTTGCAGGGCGATCTGAACTTTTTATTGATACCATTCTGGGGCGTGTATGACTTTTTGATCGCATTTTATTTAAATTTTTAAAGAAAAAAGCAACAAAAAATGGCGAATCGGCCATTTTGACGTTTTTTTCCGTACAGGAAATCATTTTTTATATGGGCGTTTTCGCACACGGTGATACCCATAATGTGTATTTTTTAAATTTTTTAAATACTTTTATTTTGATTTTCGGGAAAGGGGGGTGATTTGAACTTTTACGGTTTTTTTTATTTTTTTTAACTTTATTTTATTTTTTATTTTTCTACACTTTTTTATAGTTCCCATGGGTACTATAACTAGCAATCATTTGATTGCTTATATCATAGACTCCAATGCACTTACATTGGAGTCTATGATGATTTTAGTGCTTTCTATGATGATTTTAGTGCTTTCCTATGGAGCCCTATTACACACAAGGGCTCCATAGGAAAGTCTATGCAGCAGCCTCCTGTCATTTACTATGACAGGGGCTGCTGCAGGCACGATCCGGCTCCTCCGATCGCCACACGGGGAAGCCGGACCCCAGCACCCGAGGGGTTAAATGTCCGCAATCGGCATTGCTGCCGGTCATGCTAGTACGGCGCTGGTCGGGAAGAGGTTAAAGGGGTCGTCTAACTTCAGCAAAAGGCATTTATCCTGTAGGTAAAGTTAATACCAGGCACTTACTAATGTATAGTGATTGTCCATATTGCCTCCTTTGCTGGTCGTGCTTGCACACTGTAGAAAAAGCCCGCTCCTTTTCCTACAGTGTGCAAGCACGGCCACTGCTGCTGAACTGCAGGGTGGTTGTAACCACGGAAACAAGCAGTTTATAATGTGATGGAATGAAATGAATCCATCCAGCAAAGGAGGCAATATGGAGAATCACAATACATTAGTAAGTGCCTGGTATTAACTGCATCTACATGATAAATGCCGTTTGCTGTAGTGAGACGACCCCGTTAACGCTCCGGCGGAGCACTCGTATAGCGCTTTGCTGGATCAATGAGAGAGCTCTGCTTCTGTCTCTCCATGCCCAACACCAATCTGTGTGATCAGCGCAGGCGTGAGAGGAGGCTGGAAGATCATTCAACTTATAGAGAGGACTGACCCTCCCATACAGAAGGTCGAGCACATACATTTACCCCTCAGATGCCGTTGTCAACCGTGACCTCGGCATCTGAGAACACGAAAACATGGAAGCATGGCTTCTGGGTGTGTACCGGCTTCCCCTAAAAATGATCGGGGATGCCGGATGGTGTGTCCGGCAGCCTTTGTTCTCCTGAGTGATACAAGGCTGCTGCACATTAGTTCCTATGGAGACCCTGCCTGTGGCATAGCTCCATAGGAATACAGTGTAATCCTAATAGACTCCAATGCTAATTCATCGAAGTCTATGAGAGAAGCAATCTGGTGATGGGAACTATAAAAAAGTGATAAATAAATGTTTTCAAAAATATAGAAAAGATTAAAAAATATAACGATTCAACTCACCCCCCATTTCGCAAAATTAGAATACATGAACAATAAAAAATTAACATCACTGACATCACCGTGTGCGAAAATGAATATATATTAAAATATTTATCCCACACGGAAAACGGTAAAACGGAAAGAAAAGTCAAAATGGCCAGTTCGCTGTTGTTTGGTTGCTTCTCCTCCCACAAAAAAATTGAACAAAAAGTGATCAAAAAGTCATAAACACCCCAAAATGATAATAATGAAAAGTACAGATCGCCCGTCAAAAAATGAGCCCTCAAACAGCTCTGCACACAAAGCTACAAAAATATTACACGGGTCAGAATATGGCGACAAAAAGAAAAAAAACACGTTTTTCAAGGTTTTTATTTTTATTTGAGCATTAAAATGCAAGAAAAACTATGTATATATATATATATACACTCACCGGCCACTTTATTAGGTACACCATGCTAGTAACGGGTTGGACCCCCTTTTGCCTTCAGAACTGCCTCAATTCTTCGTGGCATAGATTCAACAAGGTGCTGGAAGCATTCCTCAGAGATTTTGGTCCATATTGACATGATGGCATCACACAGTTGCCGCAGATTTGTCGGCTGCACATCCATGATGCGAATCTCCCGTTCCACCACATCCCAAAGATGCTCTATTGGATTGAGATCTGGTGACTGTGGAGGCCATTTGAGTACAGTGAACTCATTGTCATGTTCAAGAAACCAGTCTGAGATGATTCCAGCTTTATGACATGGCGCATTATCCTGCTGAAAGTAGCCATCAGATGTTGGGTACATTGTGGTCATAAAGGGATGGACATGGTCAGCAACAATACTCAGGTAGGCTGTGGCGTTGCAACGATGCTCAATTGGTACCAAGGGGCCCAAAGAGTGCCAAGAAAATATTCCCCACACCATGACACCACCACCACCAGCTTGAACCGTTGATACAAGGCAGGATGGATCCATGCTTTCATGTTGTTGACGCCAAATTCTGACCCTACCATCCGAATGTCGCAGCAGAAATCGAGACTCATCAGACCAGGCAACGTTTTTCCAATCTTCTACTGTCCAATTTCGATGAGCTTGTGCAAATTGTAGCCTCAGTTTCCTGTTCTTAGCTGAAAGGAGTGGCACCCGGTGTGGTCTTCTGCTGCTGTAGCCCATCTGCCTCAAAGTTCGACGTACTGTGCGTTCAGAGATGCTCTTCTGCCTACCTTGGTTGTAACGGGTGGCAATTTGAGTCACTGTTGCCTTTCTATCAGCTCGAACCAGTCTGCCCATTCTCCTCTGACCTCTGGCATCAACAAGGCATTTCCGCCCACAGAACTGCCGCTCACTGGATGTTTTTTCTTTTTCGGACCATTCTCTGTAAACCCTAGAGATGGTTGTGCGTGAAAATCCCAGTAGATCAGCAGTTTCTGAAATACTCAGACCAGCCCTTCTGGCACCAACAACCATGCCACGTTCAAAGGCACTCAAATCACCTTTCTTCCCCATACTGATGCTCGGTTTGAACTGCAGGAGATTGTCTTGACCATGTCTACATGCCTAAATGCACTGAGTTGCCGCCATGTGATTGGCTGATTAGAAATTAAGTGTTACCGAGCAGTTGGACAGGTGTACCTAATAAAGTGGCCGGTGAGTGTATATATATGTGGTATCGTTGTAATCGTACTGAACCAGAGAATGAAATTAAACAGGTCATTTTTACCGCCGTAAAAACGAAACCAATAAAATTGTTGTGGAATTGCGGGTTTTGTTCCAATTTCACCCCATTTGGAATTTTTTTTTCAAGCTCCTCACTGCCTCATGTACAATATGACCGAATTTTAATACTTACCTGACGGTAAATTCGGATTCCTGAAGTCCGTAGGCAGCACACAATGGGTTAAGCTTCGCTTCCTGGAACATGGCAGAAGAGACACACAGCAGTACACAATTAATTAATTAACCCCTGTATAAGAGATAGTCAGGAGACCACACACACAGAGTTTTTTATGCAGCAGTAAAGTTTATTAGGGCGGGAAGTGTGTGCTGCCTACGGACTTCAGGAATCCGAATTTACCGTCAGGTAAGTATTAAAATTCGGTCATTCCTGAGAGTCCTACGGCAGCACACAATGGGACTTATGTAGCAGTACCCATTTTAGGGGGGGGACCCAGTACGGTTACTCAGGACCTCGGAGCCTAAGGCTGCACTTCTGAACACATCTAGTCGGTAGTGGTTGATGAAGGTCGATGTAGAAGACCACGTTGCAGCCCTGCAAATTTCTTGAAGGGATACGTTTGCCGCTTCAGCCCAAGATGTGGAGACCGCTCGTGTAGAGTGGGCCTTAACCGCCACTGGAGAAGGCAGGTTCTGTAGCCTGTAACACAAGTTTATCGTGCCCTTAATCCATAAGGCGATAGCATTTTTGGAAGCCTTGCGTCCGCGATTAGTTTGGGAGAATAGGAGGAAAAGATTCTCGTCAATCCGGAACTCTTCTACCTTGCTCAAGTAGAATAGTACAGCCCTTCTCACATCAAGGGGATCATCCTCTTCACCTCCAGGAGACATGGATGGGAGAATGATTTCCTGCTCCAAGTTAGCTGATGATGGAACTTTGGGAAGGAACCCCGGCATGGTTCGGAGAATTAGGGCATCTGATCTAATACGAAGGTAGGGATCCCTGCAAGAAAAAGCCTGAATCTCGCTTATTCTTCTTGCCGAGGCAATGGCTACCAGGAAAGCCGTCTTCCAAGTGAGAAATTTTATATTTGAGGATTGGATGGGCTCAAACGGAGGTTGCTTCAGCCCTTCCAACACCACGTGCAGATCCCACGAAGGTAGAGGAGATCTAACCGGAGGATGTGTTTTCCTCACCCCTTTAAAGAAGCTGAGCATTAGCGGATGAGAAGAGAATTTACCACCTAGAAAGGAATTTATTGCCGCAAATTGGACCTTGAGGGTATTATATTTGAGACCTTTCTCTAGACCTTGCTGCAGGAACTGTAATACTGAAGCAATTGAAGAGTCAGATGACTGTCTTCTAAAGGTCTCCCATACGCGGCTATATGCTCTTCTCGTCACTGGTTTTCTAGAACTAGAAATTGTGGCAATGACGTTGTCCGGCAGCCCCTGCTATCTTAAATTGATCCACTCATCAGCCACGCCGTAAGATGTAGATGGTCCAGGTTGGGGTGATTGAACCCCCTCTGTGTTAGGAGATCCGGTACTTGCGGTAATCTCCAGTAGTGACCTTGAGACATCCGGAGAGCTAGCGGGAACCAGGCTCTCCTCGGCCAGAATGGTAAAATTGCCAGAGCTGTTGCTTGGTCCTTCCTTATTTTCCCCAAGGTCTTCTGAATGAGAGCTGGAGGGGGAAAGACGTAGATGAAAAGACTTCTCCATGGTATCGATAGACCGTCCACTGCCCGGGCTTCTGGGTGGTGAGTGAGGGAGCAGAATTGCTGGATCTTCCTGTTGGACGAGGTGGCAAACACATCCAGACTCGGGGTGCCGAACTTCTGGCAAATCCCCTTGGAGGCAAATTTTAGGGTATCAAGAGGCATGTCACACATGAAGTCTGATGCAGCTTTTAATGTCGGCATTTTCTCCAGGATTTCTTGAGGATTAGTACCCGACTCAAGATCCCTTGTGATCTCACTTAACCACATCCTGGGGGAACGTGCCACAGGCACAGAGGCCATGGATGCACGGGCTACCGCTGCGGCGGCAGTATATGATTTTTTGGCCAGAGAGTCCGCTCTCCTATCCATCTGATCTTTTAGAAGGACAGATTCCTCTTCTGGATAAACAGATCTTTTGGCCAATTTTGCCACAGGTAAATCCAACTGAGGGGGATGCTCCCAGCTAGAGCACTGGCCCTCATCCAGTTTATACAGAGATTTGAATCTGGACCCCAGATCAACTCGCTTGACCAACTTTTCCCAGTCAGATTCAAACCAGGTCTGAACATGTGGATGGGAAGGGAATACCTTCTCCTCCTTTGTTGGAAAAAAGTACATAGCTTCCTTTACCATTTTGCCTTTAATAGGCTCTTCAGACTCAACAGTTGACTTGACTGCTCTAATCAGTCTGGATATGTCCTCTTTACGGAAGAGATAGTAATCTTCCGGTATCCCCTGGTCAGAAGAAGCTGAGTCTGAATCATACTGGGACTCATGAGGAGAAGAGGGGGGAGGAGATCTGCGGCTCCTACCCTGCTTCTTAACATCCCCCAGAACGCTGGCAAGCTCTGCCCTTATAATGTCTCTAACTGCTTGAGCTGTAATAGGGGGCTCAGGCTGAGATACAGGGGCAGTAGATACACATGCTTCACAAGTATTCACCTCCAGATCCTCAGGCAAGGGCTGTTGGCACACATCACACATTCTGAATCTTGATTTGAACGTCTTTTTGGCCGGTGGACTAGACATAGTAGCGGTTCAGAAGCGCGGCTGCTAGGCCGAGGTGTGCGGCTGGCGCGCGCGAGAAGCCGGCACTTTGAAAGCGCACGGAACAGAAGCCACGCCCCCTCAGGGACCAATCAGCGAGCAGAGCATTCCTAGCATAGCTCGCCGCACATAGAGAATGAAAAGCTGAACGGTACATATGCAATGTATAAAGCCAGCATGGTCATAAGCCAGGGAAGACTTCTAACGCTAAACCTCAGCGTATAAGCCAAAAACATATTACTGACCTGTATCGTGCCACTTGTCCTGCTACGAGCGGGAATCCTCGCAGCCTGCGAATCCCCTCTTTGAAAAATACACATCTTCAGGGGATCACACGGAGCCATGCTCGAAAGGGAGGACTGAGACCCTCAGCCCTGTATCCCCCAGCGGCTCATCCTACACATAAAGGCTCAGTTGCAGTGTGAACATGGGCAGTACTTGAACCTCAAGCCTGGAGTCCCAGTCATCACTGTAGTAGGACCCCCAAACCTGGACGGGTCAAACATGCACTTATATCAAGAATTATGCATATTTTAAAGGGACAGTACCCTTAATAAAAAATAGTATAATACACAATACGCGTCTCTTCCCATGCAGAAGAAAAAAAACTCTGTGTGTGTGGTCTCCTGACTATCTCTTATACAGGGGTTAATTAATTAATTGTGTACTGCTGTGTGTCTCTTCTGCCATGTTCCAGGAAGCGAAGCTTAACCCATTGTGTGCTGCCGTAGGACTCTCAGGAATTAAATGTTGTAATTAGAAAGTACAACTTTTCCTGCAAAAAACAAGACCTTATACTGCTATGTGAATGGAAAAATAAAAAAATTATGGCTCCAAAAAGGCAAAAAGTGAAAATTGAAAACACAAAAACAGGGGCTGAAAGGGTTAATGTTTATTGTGCTGTTGATAGTCCTGTCATGTGACCACATGCGCCATTGCTGTTTCAATGGTCAGTAGTAGGATTAACAGGAGCTGATTGTAAACTATTAACCGCCTCTACCCTAGAAAATTAAAGTTAGAGACATTGACCTCTCCAATTAATTAGTAGAAAATATTTATTTTCTAATTTCCTGTCGTCCAAACCTGGGGTGCGTCTTATGGTCAGAAAAATATAGTAATTTACCAAATGAGTGCCAAAAGTTATAGCATGGTTCTGAGGTGGGTTCATCAATGAAACCTTACATCATAGGAGTTGTATCACCAACCCTGGAACCATCGGCTGGTCACCAAGAGCCAGGCTCTCAGCACATTGGGATGAAGCAATGGGCAGCCGAACATTTCCCCTGCAGTGGCTATAAGGCATGGATGACCTGAGTCCACGGGAATGGGAGGTGCACTTACAGAGAACACTGTACAGGCGCATCGAGGAGTGAAGGGGTGACTTACCCCCCTTACGATGTCCATCAGTCTTAATAGGATAGATGGACAGGGCATATCTGTCTTCATAGGACAATCACTTATTTGGAGCAAATTGTGCTAAATTTATTAACATACATAAGTCATATCATGTTACAGCATGTTGGCACCAAAGTAAATAAAAAATTCTGCAGACCCCTCTTTAGATACGTCAAAAAAAGGACAAAAATAAAATAAGACCTGGTCACACAGCTGCAAATCTTTCTCTATATCTAGGTGTCATGGAAACAGCTACGAATCTGCTTTATTATGCGATAGAGCTGCACTCACTATTCTGCTGGTGCAGTCACTGTGTACATACATTACTTATCCTGTACTGATCCTTAGTTACATCCTGTATTATACTCCAGAGCTGCACTCACTATTCTGCTGGTGCAGTCACTGTGTACATATATTACTTATCCTGTACTGATCCCGAGTTACATCCGGTATTATACTTCAGAGCTGCACTCACTATTCTGCTGGTGCAGTCACGGTGTACATATATTACATTACTTATCCTATACTGATCCTGAATTACATCCTGTATTATACTCCTAGAGCTGCACTCACTATTCTGCTGGTGCAGTCACTGTGTACATATATTACTTATCCTGTACTGATCCCAAGTTACATCCGGTATTATACTTCAGAGCTGCACTCACTATTCTGCTGGTGCAGTCACTGTGTACATACATTACTTATCCTGTACTGATCCCGAGTTACAGCCAGTATTATACTCCAGAGCTGCACTCACTATTCTGCTGGTGGAGTCACTGTGTACATATATTACTTATCCTGTACTGATCCTTAGTTACATCCTGTATTATACTCCAGAGCTGCACTCACTATTCTGCTGGTGCAGTCACGGTGTACATATATTACATTACTTATCCTATACTGATCCTGAGTTACATCCTGTATTATACTCCAGAGCGGCACTCACTATTCTGCTGGTGCAGTCACGGTGTACATATATTACATTACTTATCCTATACTGATCCTGAGTTACATCCTGTATTATACTCCAGAGCTGCACTCACTATTCTGCTGGTGCAGTCACTGTGTACATATATTACTTATCCTGTACTGATCCTGAGTTACATCCTGTATTATACTCCAGAGCTGCACTCACTATTCTGCTGGTGCAGTCACTGTGTACATACATTACTTATCCTGTACTGATCCCGAGTTACAGCCGGTATTATACTCCAGAGCTGCACTCACTATTCTGCTGGTGCAGTCACGGTGTACATATATTACATTACTTATCCTATACTGATCCTGAGTTACATCCTGTATTATACTCCAGAGCTGCACTCACTATTCTGCTGGTGCAGTCACTGTGTACATATATTATTTATCCTGTACTGATCCTGAGTTACATCCTGTATTATACTCCAGAGCTGCACTCACTATTCTGCTGGTGCAGTCACTGTATACATTACATTACTTATCCTGTACTGATCCCGAGTTACAGCCGGTATTATACTCCAGAGCTGCACTCACTATTCTGCTGGTGCAGTCACAGTGTACATATATTACATTACTTATCCTATACTGATCCTGAGTTACATTCTGTATTATACTCCAGAGCTGCACTCAGTATTCTGTGGTGCAGTCACTGTGTACATACATTACTTTTCCTGTACTGATGCCTGAGTTACATCCTATATTATACTCCAGAGCTGCACTCACTATTTTGCTGTGGGGCAGTCACTGTATACATACATTACTTATCCTGTACTGATCCTGAGTTACATCCTGTATTATACTCCAGAGCTGCACTCACTATTCTGCTAGTGCAGTCACTGTGTACATACATTACTTATCCTGTACTGTTCCTGAGTTACTTTCCTGTATTATACTCCAGAGCGCACTCACTATTCTGCTGGTGCAGTCACTGTGTACATACTTAACTGATATCCTGAGTTACATCCTGTATTATACTCCAGAGCTGCACTCACTATTCTGCTGGTGCAGTCACGTGTATACATTACATTACTTATCCTGTACTGATCCCGAGTTACATCCGGTATTATACTCCAGAGCTGCACTCACTATTCTGCTGGTGCAGTCACGGTGTACATATATTACATTACTTATCCTGTACTGATCCTGAGTTACATCCTGTATTATACTCCAGAGCTGCACTCACTATTCTGCTGGTGCAGTCACTGTGTACATACATTACTTATCCTGTACTGATCCTGAGTTACATCCTGTATTATACTCCAGAGCTGCACTCACTATTCTGCTGGTGGAGTCACTGTGTACATACATTACTTATCCTGTACTGACCCTGAGTTACATTCCTGTATTATACTCCAGAGCTGCACTCACTATTCTGCTGGTGGAGTCACTGTGTACATACATTACTTATCCTGTACTGATCCTGAGTTACATCCTGTATTATACTCCAGAGCTGCACTCACTATTCTGCTGGTGGAGTCACTGTGTACATACATTACTTATCCTGTACTGATCCTGAGTTACATCCTGTATTATACTCCAGAGCTGCACTCACTATTCTGCTGGTGGCAGTCACTGTGTACATACATTACTTATCCTGTACGATCCTGAGTTACATCCTGTATTATACTCCAGAGCTGCACTCACTATTCTGCTGGTGCAGTCACTGTGTACATACATTACTTATCCTGTACTGATCCTGAGTTACATCCTGTATTATACTCCAGAGCTGCACTCACTATTCTGCTGGTGCAGTCACTGTGTACATACATTACTTATCCTGTACTGATCCTGAGTTACATCCTGTATTATACTCCAGAGCTGCACTCACTATTCTGCTGGTGCAGTCACTGTGTACATACATTACTTATCCTGTACTGATCCTGAATTACATCCTGTATTATACTCCAGAGCTGCACTCACTATTCTGCTGGTGCAGTCACTGTGTACATACATTACTTATCCTGTACTGATCCTGAGTTACATCCTGTATTATACTCCAGAGCTGCACTCACTATTCTGCTGGTGGAGTCACTGTGTACATACATTACTTATCCTGTACTGATCCTGAGTTACATCCTGTATTATACTCCAGAGCTGCACTCACTAGTCTGCTGGTGAAGTCACTGTGTACATACATTACTTATCCTGTACTAATCCTGAGTTACATCCTGTATTATACTCCAGAGCTGCACTCACTACTGATACCAGATACCATTCATATTACAGTCTATGGGTATCCCACCATAGACATTTATGACATATTGGAATTCTCCTGTTAGAGGGAGGTCCCAGAGTTGGATATTTTGGGTAGGGATTTCTGGGATTAGTGTGAGCCTTGTCCATGGGTTGCTTCTGCAATTCAAGTGAATGATTCTTTGCTGCAATACCAGACACAGCCACATAAATGAAGATGGCAGTGTTTTTAACCAAATAAATGGAAACCCACAGAAATGAAAATAATTTTTTATATTTACACAGAGTAGAGATGCCTATCTATTACCTCTTATATATTTTATACATATAAAAATGAATTTCTGTCTGTTGTCTGTCTGTCCTTTTTGTAAGGCCAAACGACTGGACAGATCTGCACCACATTTGGTACATAGATACATCAGGTGTCCGGGAAGGTTTTAGACTGGGTCTCAGCTCTTTAAGACGTACCGTTCCTGAGATATATATATATTAAAAAACACAAATATAGCACCATCACATGATTAGCCAATAGAAGCTTGCAGGTCTTTCACTGATATTCTGACTGCCATACACACAGTCACATGACCCTCACTAACCGATAAAAGCTCGCAGGTTATTCAGTTTTGACACACACAGTTTTTCACCAGGTTTTCATAACAACTCAGCCATATTTCTTCACTGTTATAGGTTACCGTTAAGGGCGCAGGATGCTGTGGAAGTCACTGTTAAGGGGGCGGACCACTGTGGAGGTCACTGTTAAGGGGTCAAGCCACTGTCAATGTCATTGTTAAGGGAGCGGGCTATTGTGGAGGTCACTGTTAAGGGACAAGACACTGTGGAGGTCACTGTTAAGGGGGCAGAGTGCTTTGGAGGTCACAGTTAAGGGGCAGGTGCTATGGAGGTCACAGTTAAAGGGGGCGGTCTGCTGTGGAGGTCAATGTTAAGGAGCAGGGTGTGGTGGAAATCACAGTTAAGGGGGCAGGTGCTGTGGAGGTCACAGTTAAGGGGGCGGTCTGCTGTGGAGGTCAATGTTAAGGAGCAGGGTGTGGTGGACATCACAGTTAAGGGGGGAGGTGCTGTGGAGGTCACTGTTACGGGGGTGGGGCACTGTGGGGGTCACTATTAATGGAGTGGGTACTGTGAAGGGCATTGGTAAAGGGGTGAGCGGGCTACTGTGAATGTCATTATTAAGGGGGTAGGCCTCTATGGAAGTCACTGTTAAGGGGACTGGCTGCTGTGGTGGTTACTGTTAAGGGGCAGACTTCTCTGGAGGGCACAGTTAAGGAGGTGGGCCACTGTGGAGGTCACAGTTAAGGGGTGGGGTATTGTGGGTGGTCAGTTTTAAGAGGGCGGGCTGCACTGGTGGTCACTGTTAAGGGTGGCAGGGTAAGGTGGAGGTCACTCTTAAGAGGGTGGAGCACTGTGGAGGTCAGTGTTAAGGGGGTGAGGTGCTGTGGAGGTAAGGGGGGTGGGGTGTTGTGGAGGTTACTGTTACGGGGGTGGGCTTCTGTTGAGGTTAAGGGGTGGGTGATGTGGAGGTCACTGTTAAAGGGGTTGGGCACTGTGATGGTCACTGTTAAGGGGACGGGGCACTATGGAGGTCCCTTTTAAGGGGGTGGGGCACTGTGGAGGTCACTATTTAGGGGATGGAGCACTGTGAAAGTAACTGTTAAGGAGGTGGGGTACCGTGGAAGTCACTGTTAAGGGGGACACTGTGTATATCTTTTAACCAAACACACAAACATTAAATAAAATAATGAAAATATACCTGTGTGAAGCCACGTCATTCTATCAGTAAATGAAAAAATGCGTCTGACAACTAGCGGAAAGACTCCCTGCTATTATAAGAAGTGTATTGTTTCTGTTCTCCACCAAGAAAGTAATCACAATCCTGCAACAAGATACAAATCCTGCATTTTTTTCACGTTTTTTCGTGCGGTGTTCTTTTTAACCAATGGGTGTTTACTTCAATACAAAGTCACGGATCTGTGCCAGAAAACATTCGGAAAACGCACAAAAAGGCATGGACTTACATGGAGCTGGTTTTTATGCAGAAATGCTCCAGAATCAGTGTGAACTGGCCCTATGGTAGTATTATTTAGTGACAGCAAGGCACATTGTATAGTATTATTTGGCCTCTGGCAGTATTCCTTGTGCACTGTATTACAGAGCCACGTCGTTCTCACCCTCTGAAGAATAAATGAAGCAAAATGAAGCAAGAAAGCTCCTACTAAAAATATTTGAGGTTCTACAGGAAACAGCCTCCATATCTCAGCTTTCTGGATACTACAGAATGTGATGTGGGTCATACTAGAGAGATTTTGGGGGGAGCTGAATTTATACAGTGGGGAAAAAAAGTATTTAGTCAGCCACCAATTGTGCAAGTTCTCCCACTTATAAAGATGAGGTCGGCCTGTAATTGACATCATAGGTAGACCTCAACTATGAGAGACAAAATGAGAAAACAAATCCAGAAAATCACATTGTCTGAGTTTTAAAGAATTTATTTGCAAATAATGGTGGAAAATAAGTATTTGGTCAAAAACAAAAGTTCATCTCAATACTTTGTTCTATATCCTTTGTTGGCAATGACAGAGGTCAGACGTTTTCTGTCTTCACAAGGTTGGCACACACTGTTGCTGGTACGTTGGCCCATTCCTCCATGCAGATCTCCTCTAGAGCAGTGATATTTTGGGGCTGTCGCTGGGTAACACAGACTTTCAACTCCCTCCAAAGGTTTTCTATGGGGTTGAGATCTGGAGACTGGCTAGGCCACTCCAGGACCTTAAAATGCTTCTTACGAAGCCACTCCTTCGTTGCCCTGGCGGTGTGCTTGGGATCATTGTCATGCTGAAAGACCCAACCACGTTTCATCTTCAATGCTCTTGCTGATGGAAGGAGGTTTGCACTCAAAATCTCATGATACATGGCCCCATTCATTCTTTCATGTACACGGATCAGTCGTCCTGGTCCCTTTGCAGAGAAACAGCCCCAAAGCATGATGTTGCCATCCCCATGCTTCACAGTAGGTATGGTGTTCTTTGGACACAACTCAGCATTCACTCTCCTCCAAACACGACGAGTTGTGTTTCTACCAAACAGTTCTACTTTGGTTTCATCTGACCATATGACATTCTCCCAGTACTCTTCTGGAACATCCAAATGCTCTTTAGCAAACTTCAGACGGGCCCGGATATGTACTGGCTTAAGCAGGGGGACACATCTGGCACTGCAGGATCTGAGTCCCTGGCGGTGTAGTGTCTTACTGACGGTAGCCTTTGTTACGTTGGTCCCAGCTTTCTGCAGGTCATTCACTAGGTTCCCCCGTGTGGTTCTGGGATTTTTGCTCACAGTTCTTGTGATTATTTTGACCCCACGGGGTGAGATCTTGCGTGGAGCCCCTGATGGAGGGAGATTATCAGTGGTCTTGTATGTCTTCCATTTTATAATTATTGCTCCCACAGTTGATTTCTTCACACCAAGCTGCTTGCCTATTGCAGATTCAGTCTTCCCAGCCTGGTGCAGGTCTTTGTTTCTGGTGTCCTTTGACAGCTCTTTGGTCTTCACCATAGTGGAGTTTGGAGTGTGACTGTTTGAGGTTGTGGACAGGTGTCTTTTATACTGATAACAAACAGGAGCCATTACTACAGGTGATGAGTGGAGGACAGAGGAGCCTCTTAAAGAAGAAGTTACAGGTCTGTGAGAGACAGAAATCTTCTTGTTTGTAGGTGACCAAATACTTATTTTCCACCATAAATATGCAAGTAAATTCTTTAAAAATCAGACAATGTGATTTTCTGGATTTGTTTTCTCATTTTGTCTCTCATAGTTGAGGTCTACCTATGATGTCAATTACAGGCCGACCTCATCTTTATAAGTGGGAGAACTTGCACAATTAGAAGTTGACTAAATACAGTGATCCCTCAAGATACAATGGCCTCAGGATACAATAGTTTCAACATGCAATGTCTCTGACTCCAACCAATCAAGGACACTCTGGTAATATATCTGTATCAGTCAGTAGTTAGCAGCTATTCCTGACTGTTAAATCTAAGGACTTGTTTTATCTGTCTTAGTTATCTGCTTATATTTCTTAAATCTTTATTTTCTCTTATCTTGGATGACATTTTGGGGCTTTGGAACTGATTACTCAAGTTACAATGGTTTCAACATACAATGGTCGTCCTGGAACCAATTAATATTGTATCTTGAGGGACCACTCTACTTTTTTTCCCTACTGTAGGTTTTGAATACAGCTATCATGTAAACCCAAGCAAATATAACGATCCCAGAAATGAACGCGGACTGTGCAGAACCGCCACTTCATAACAGGTCGTCCAATAATTGCTGGTTGTTCAGAATGAACGTCTTTCTGGCGGTCTGTAATCGATGAAGAGTCACTACTGGTCTGTAATTGACTCCAGGCTAGCCCTGCCATGGTCAATGCTCTAACCTCAAGGTCAGCGCAGATCCGTACAGTCATCACATTGCAGGTTCCCCATCAGGTGGCTGAAAAATCAATGGTTATTGGAGCGTTTCTTTAAAGGCAGCTTAGTGGCTGTCACAGCAATCGGATTAATTAGGGATACGGCCACTTGGAATGAGTAAACTCTACGGCTATATAAGTTAATTGTGTCATTACTAGATCACCCTGGGGAACAAACATCTGCGAAATTTCTTTTTAAATGTTCTTGTGAGGGTTTCATCAAAGACGAAGCTGAAGAACGTGTGGGAAGAGAGATGTATACAATCCAGAGGAAAGATCCGCAATATGTTCTATTTACCTGCAGTTATCAAGTATATTTGTCTTATATTAGTCGGCTCTGCTGTTCGGTGTAATATAAAGGATCTGTCAGCTCTCCTGTGTGGTGTAGTATAGAGGATCTGTCAGCTCTGCTGTGTGGTGTAGTATAGAGGATCTGTCAGCTCTCCTGTGTGGTGTAGTATAGAGGATCTGTCAGCTCTCCTGTGTGGTGTAGTATAGAGGATCTGTCAGCTCTCCTGTGTGGTGTAGTAGTATAGAGGATCTGTCGGCTCTCCTGTGTGGTGTAGTATAGAGGATCTGTCAGCTCTCCTGTGTGGTGTAGTATAGAGGATCTGTCAGCTCTCCTGTGTGGTTGTAGTATAGAGGATCTGTCAGTGTGGTGTAGTATAGAGAGGATCTGTCGGCTCTCCTGTGTGGTGTAGTATAGAGGATCTGTCAGCTCTCCTGTGTGGTGTAGTATAGAGGATCTGTCGGCTCTCCTGTGTGGTGTAGTATAGAGGATCTGTCAGCTCTCCTGTGTGGTGTAGTATAGAGGATCTGTCAGCTCTCCTGTGTGGTGTAGTATAGAGGATCTGTCAGCTCTCCTGTGTGGTGTAGTATAGAGGATCTGTCAGCTCTCCTGTGTGGTGTAGTATAGAGGATCTGTCAGCTCTCCTGTGTGGTGTAGTATAGAGGATCTGTCGGCTCTCCTGTGTGGTGTAGTATAGAGGATCTGTCAGCTCTCCTGTGTGGTGTAGTATAGAGGATCTGTCAGCTCTCCTGTGTGGTGTAGTATAGAGGATCTGTCAGCTCTCCTGTGTGGTGGTAGTATAGAGGATCTGTCAGCTCTCCTGTGTGGTGTAGTATAGAGGATCTGTCGGCTCTCCTGTGTGGTGTAGTATAGAGGATCTGTCAGCTCTCCTGTGTGGTGTAGTATAGAGGATCTGTGTCAGCTCTCCTGTGTGGTGTAGTATAGAGGATCTGTCAGCTCTCCTGTGTGGTGGTGTAGTATATAGAGGATCTGTCAGCTCTCCTGTGTGGTGTAGTATAGAGGATCTGTCAGCTCTCCTGTGTGGTGTAGTATAGAGGATCTGTCGGCTCTCCTGTGTGTGGTGTAGTATAGAGGATCTGTCAGCTCTCCTGTGTGGTGTAGTATAGAGGATCTGTCAGCTCTCCTGTGTGGTGTAGTATAGAGGATCTGTCAGCTCTCCTGTGTGGTGTAGTATAGAGGATCTGTCAGCTCTCCTGTGTGGTGTAGTATAGAGGATCTGTCGGCTCTCCTGTGTGGTGTAGTATAGAGGATCTGTCAGCTCTCCTGTGTGGTGTAGTATAGAGGATCTGTCAGCTCTCCTGTGTGGTGTAGTATAGAGGATCTGTCAGCTCTCCTGTGTGGTGTAGTATAGAGGATCTGTCAGGCTCTCCTGTGTGGTGTAGTATAGAGGATCTGTCAGCTCTCCTGTGTGGTGTAGTATAGAGGATCTGTCAGCTCTCCTGTGTGGTGTAGTATAGAGGATCTGTCAGCTCTCCTGTGTGGTGTAGTATAGAGGATCTGTCAGCTCTCCTGTGTGGTGTAGTATAGAGGATCTGTCAGCTCTCCTGT
>ONZH01002239.1:0-35771 GCA_900303285.1 Rhinella marina
TTTCCGTGGGTGGGGGCAGGTTGGGGGAGGAGGTGAGCTGGAGGAGACAGAGGTCTACTCCCTTGGCTAGCATGGGTGGACTGCATGGAAGACTGGGTGGTGGATAAATTACTGGACGCATTGTCCGCTATCCACGTCATCACCTGTTCGCACTGTTGTGGTTTCAATAGTGGTGTACCACGTGACCCAGTAAGTTGCGAGATGAAGCTACGGAGTGAAAGTCTGCGGCGTTCCACTGCTCCCTCATCAGCATGTACAGTGTCACCCTGCCCAGGACCACGGCCTCTGCCCCCTACACTACTTGAACGCCCACGTCCTCGACCCTTAGCCCTTGGGTTCAACATTTTGCATATTCACCAAACTGTCGAGTTAATATCTGAGGCCAAAACCGTATTCAGTAGAATTACTGTCTGAGGCAAAAAAAATAGTCTTTAGACTCCAGCTATTGCACCGCAAACCACTCAATTTTGCACTGGACAGTAGTTTATATAACTGAGAATAAAAACGTATTCTCTAGACTGCGGCTAGTGTATCGCACACCTCACAATCAGTGTTCCCTCTAAGGCAGCTGCTGAGCGGGGTCGGCTCAGGGCTGGGCACAGCGCCATCAAAGGTGGGCGATCAAAGACCGAACGTTGTCTCATCAAAGACTTACAGTATAACCCCTACACTATCCAGTACAATACAGTATAATCCAAACACCATGCTGTATAATATACAGTATAATCCATACACCATGCTGTATAATACACAATATAATCCATACACCATGCTGTATAATATACAGTATAAACCGTGCATCAAGCTGTATAATATACAGTATAATCCATACACCATGCTGTATAATATACAGTATAATCCGTACACCATGCTGTATAATATACAGTATAATCCATACACCATGCTGTATAATATATAGCATAACCCCACAGTGTAGGTGTTATACTGTATATTGTACGGCAGGGTGTATGGATTCTACTGTATATTATACAGCATGGTGTATGGACTACACTGTATATTATACAGCATGGTGTATGGACTACACTGTATATTATACATACATAGTAACATAGTTTATAAGGCCGAAAAAAGACATCTGTCCATCCAGTTCGGCCTGTTTTCATCCAGTTCGGCCTGTTTGGTGTATGGATTATACTGTATATTATACAGCATGGTGTATGGATTATACTGTATATTATACAGCATGGTGTATGGATTATACTGTATACTATACAGCATGGTGTATGGATTATACTGTATACTATACAGCATGGTGTACAGATTATACTGTATATTATACAGCATGGTGTGTGGATTATACTGTATATTATACAGCATGGTGTGTGGATTATACTGTATATTATACAGCATGGTGCAGGGATTATACTGTATATTATACGGCATGGTGTACGGATTATACTGTATATTATATGGCATGGTGTACGGATTATACTGTATATTATACAGCATGGTGTACGGATTATACTGTATATTATACAGCATGGTGTACGGATTATACTGTCTATTATACAGCATGGTGTACAGATTATACTGTCTATTATACAGCATGGTGTACGGATTATACTGTATATTATACAGCATGGTGTACGGATTATACTGTATATTATACAGCATGGTGTATGGATTATACTGTATATTATACAGCATGGTGTATGGATTATACTGTACATTGTATAGCATGGTACAGGGGTTATAATGTATATTGTACAGCAAATGCATGCCAGTTACACCATGCCGGACAATATAGCCCCTGAGCCATGCTGTACAATATACAGTATATACACAGTGTAGAGATATACTGTACACACAGACACACACACACACACACACACACACGAAAAACACATAAAAACTTAGTTACTTGGCCCTTGTCTCCGACACCACTTCAATGCTCTGGAGGGGGCTGGGGCCTTGATCATCTTCCTCTTCTTCTTTCCCTTCTTTGCCGCACTGCACAGGTGTTCCCCATCCAGTAGCAGCAGCGCGGCATGAGGGAGGAGGTGGGGCTAGCTGGGACCGCCGCACAGGAACATCCTGAGCATCAGGACGTTAAGGGAAGCATAGTGTATGCTTGTTCCGAGCCCACCGCAACAGGGCTTCCCCATCAGAACAGGCATACACTATAAATTAAGTCCGGGTTGCGGCGTTGAGCGGGACAGGAAAGGCCCTGAGCGGAGGCAGAAAGTAAGCTGCGCGGCCGCGTGCCCGCGCAGCTTACAGGGAACACTGCTCACAATTGTTCACTGGACTGTAGTTTATGTAATTGAGTGAAAAAAATTATTCTCTAGACTGCGGCTAGTGGACCGCACACCTCACAATTGTTCACTGGACTGTAGTTCATATAATTGAGTGAAAAAAACGTATTCTCTAGACTGCGGCTAGTGTATCGCACACCTCACAATTGTTCACTGGACTGTAGTTTATATAACTGAGCGACAAAATGTATTCCCTAGACTGCACTACAGATCCCAGCAAGCCAAGGTACAGCAGCAGCAAAAATGAGTACTGAGAGGACTTTGAGCAATTTCATTGGGGTCTGTGTGGACCATGTGCTGTCCCCTTTCTGCCACCAGTGCACAGTGTGCAGCCAAGATGGCGGTAGCTGCACTACAAGTCCCAGCCAGCAGCCGAGAGGAGGACAAAAAAAAATGTTGTTGTAGCCCTTAGAAGGAGCGTTGGGTTCTTTGTGGATGATTCCTGCCTAACCAGATTCTAATTTCACGCCATAACAGTGTGCAGCCAAGATGGCGGTTGCTGCACTACAAGTCCCAGCCAGCAGCCAGGAGGAGACCAAAAAAAAACGTGCTTGTAGCCCTTAGAAGGGCTGTTGGGTTTTTTGTGGGTGATTCCTGCCTAACCAACAACTAAATTCAGGCCCTAACACTCTCCCTGACAGACAGCAGCTCTATCCCTAATCTCATGAAGACGGCGTATGACGCGAGCAGCGCGGGACCAGATTCTTATATTCCCAGGTCATCTGATCTGGTCAGCCAATCCCTGCTATCGACTTGTAGGGGCCCCACGTGATGCTAGGAGGTACCAAAGACTCTCCTGCATGTTGATTGGCTGAAAAAAGGCGGCTAACATGCCGGAAGAGGAAGATGCCATTTCCTCGAGGATCGCGATATGCTCGTCCGAGTAGCGAGCATATGCGAATACCCTAATGCTCGAACGAGCACCAGGCTCGGACGAGCATGTTTGCTCATCTCTAAAGCAGACATATCACAATAATTTTAAAATCAAGGTAGTGAAAGAAGTAGAAACTTGTGTTACCCCAAAAATATTTAACAAAAATGTGTCATACATGACATAATATTATAGTACATTGGCAATCTCTTTTTAGCAAACCAAGAAACAGCCCTGCACCTCACATAGATCCAGAGATCTGCCCCAATTACTCTGCTACATCAAGCTGGTTACTCAAGGGTAGTGTGACAAGTGTCTATTCTGCTGCATGTCAGGACTCGTGTCCATCTCTCCCTATCATAGCTCAGGACAGGAGGCAGTTAGGATTTAAACTGATCATGTGCGGCCTTCTCAGTGAGCAGTTCAAAGAAATAAGAAAAAAAAATGACTCAATAAAGATACATTTCACTGAATAATTGAGTCAGTTCTAGTAGATATACAAAATATTTAATGACATGCAACTGCTAAAGTATTCAGATCCAGGTGCTGGTTTGAAAGTTTAGAATATTTTTCGTGGGACAACCCCTTTAACTCGATCATTTAAATTATATTACTGTTTCCACCCCTACAGATATCCCCACAGACTTTGAGGTGGAGGCCGCCTTACGGCGATTTGGCACCCAGCTTCATGCTGCCTCCCACCTTATTCGTGACCTACAGCTGGAGCTCCGAGAGCTGCAGGCGATGGTGGCCAGACGTCAAAGGCCGGCATAATTTTTTTTTTCTTTTGTTTTTTTCTTTATTATTTGTTAAAAGTTATTATTATTACTAAAATAATTCTTCTAAAACCTGTGTTAATATTGAATATTGTTAGGAAACATATATTTACTTGTATGTAAAGCGCAAGTGCTGCAAAAAATTACACGGAATGGGCACTTCGATACAACGGGTATAAAGAAGGGCCTCATTCACATTGTGGTACAATTGTTTTTGTCCTGGGACTCACACTCATAACGCCTATGCACAAAGTGACAGGGCGGCCAAAAATTACAAGGAACAGGCACTCCGATACACCTTTTATTACACAAAAAGGAGGGCATCAGACACACCCGTGAAAAATTAAAATTGATGGCACGCTGGTAAGCTGACCGTTGAAAACATTATGGTTGAGGGCCAGCTGGTGAGCAGACACTTGAAAACATTATGGTTAAAGGCCTGCTGGTGAGCAGACCCTTGAAAACATTATGGTTGAGGGCCTACATGAGAAAACTGTGTATCCAATACACCCTAAAAGTGTTCAGCTGCTTTCCTGTGGTGGGGTAGAGAAATCAGGGACAATCCAGGCCTTGTTCATTTTGATAAGCGTCAACCTGTCAGCATTTTCAGTTGACAGGCGGATGCGCTTATTAGTAATTATGCCACCAGCGGCACTAAATACCCACTCAGACAAAACGCTGGCGGCAGGGCAGGCCAGCACCTCCAAGGCGAAGAGTGCCAGTTTGTTCCACATGTCCAGCTTTGACACCCAATAATTATAAGGCACAGAGGGATCGCTGAGGACGTTGACACGGTCAGCTAGGTACTCCTTTACCATCTTCCAAAACTTTTCCCTCCTTGTCACACTAGGCCGCTCATCAGGGTGAGGCTGCTGGCGGGGTGTCAAGAAAGTGTCCCAGGCCTTGGAGAGTGTTGCCTTGCCTTTGCTGGAACTGCTGTGTGTTCCCCTCGTCTCCCCTCCTCGGGTGGCCAAGGAACTACGTACTGTGCCGCCTGTGTTCTCAGCTGGAAATTTTTGGAGCAATTTTTCTACAAGGGCCTTCTGGTATTGCACCATTTTATTTGTCCTCTCCGCCACAGGAATGAGAGATGAGAAGTTCTCTTTGTAGTGGGGGTCGAGAAGGGTGAACAACCAGTAATCGGTGTTGCCTAATATGCGTATAAAGCGAGGGTCACGGGAAAGGCAGCCTAGCATCATGAAGTTAGCCATGTGTGCCAGAGTCCCAGTAGACAAGGCTTCGCTCTCCTCACCAGGAGAATGACCCTCAATCTCCTCATCCTTGTCCTCCTCATCGGCCCATCCACGCCGAAGAGATGGTGCAAATCTGCTCTGGGCACTACCCTGTGTAGCGGTGGCAACCGTCTCATGCTCTCCCTCCTCCAATTGGCGCTGAGAAGACGAACCGAGGGTGGTCTGGCTGTCGCCCTGTGTAGGGTCTTCCCCCATTTACACATGCAAAGCGTCCGCCTTTATTGTGAGCAGTGAGGTTTTAAGTAGACACAGAAGTGGGATGGTTACGCTGATAATTGCATTATCACCGTTCACCATCTGTGTAGATTCATCAAAGTTGCGTAAAACCTCACAGAGGTCAGACATCAATGCCCACTCGTCACTTCTGAAGAGCGGAAGCTGACTGGAAAGGCGCTGATCATGTTGCAGCTGGTATTCCACTACTGCCCTCTGCTGCTCACAAAGCCTGGAAAACATGTGGAAGGTGGAGTTCCAGCTCGTGCTCAGGACGCACAGCAGTCGGTGAGCTGGCAAGCAAAGGCGCTGCTGTACCGTTGCCAGGCCGGCAGAAGCTGTAGGTGACTTCCTGCGACGCACCTTCACCAGTAGCTGAGGCAAATGGGGTAGGTTTTCGGAAAACGCTGCATCACTAAGTTGAAGACATGGGCCAGGCATGGTATGTGTGGGAGGTTGCCCATCTGCAAAGCTGCCACCAAGTTGCGGCCGTTATCAGACACAACCATTCCTGGATGTAGGTTGAGTGGGGAGAGCCACAGCTCAGTCTGGTCCCTTATGTCCTGCCTTAGCTCAGCGGCGATGTGCTGTTTGTCACCCAGGCAAATAAGCTTCAGCACGGCCTGTTGCCGCTTCCCCACTGCTGTGCTACACTGCTTCCAGCTACTCACTGAAGTCTGACTGGTGCTGCAAGATTGTAATTCTGCAGTGGAAGTGGAGGAGGAAGCGGAGGAGGAGAAGGAGGGATTGCAGCCGCTAGTGTTGGTGGTGGCGGAAATACAGACAGAACTAGGGCCTGCAATCCTTGGCATCGGTAGCACCTGTGTCATCCCATGGGACGACTCGCTCCCAGCCTCCACAACGTTCACCCAGTGTGCCGTCAGAGAAATGCAGCGTCCCTGGCCACAAGCACTTGTCCATGTGTCAGTTTTTAAGTGGATCTTCCCTGTAACTGCGCATGGGTTATGTTTCGGGACACATGCTGGTGTAAGGCAGGAACGGCACAACGTGAAAAATAGTGGCGGCTGGGGACTGCGTATCGAGGGACAGCCACCGCCATCAGTCTGCGAAAATCCTCGGTGTCCACCAGCCTAAACAGCAACATTTCCAGGGCCAGCAATTTTGAAAGTTGCGCGTTTAGTGCTATGGCCTGTGGGTGGGTGGCACGGTATTTGCGCTTGCGTTCAAATGCCTGCGGTAAGGACATTTGAAAGCTTCACTGGGACACTGTAGTAGACGTGGTCACTGAGGGTGTCTGCGACGGTCCAGGTGCAGGGCAGGAGGCATCTGGGTCTGTGGCTTGGAAAGCACGTAACTGAGTGGAAGAAGAGGCAGTGGTGTGACTTGCAGGCACAGGTGGTGGACCCTATTAGGGTGCTTTGCTTTCATGTGGCGTATCATGCTGGTGGTGGTCAGGTTGCTGGTGTTCATGCCCCTGCTCATCTTGGTACGGCACAGGTTGTAAACGACGATTCTTTTATCGTCAGCACTCTCCTCAAAAAACCGCCATACTGCGGAACACCTACCCCTTGGCAAGGGAGATTGCCGCAAGGGTGTGCTGCGAGGAACAGTCATGGGCCTGGTTAGCGTGGCCTGCCTTCTCCCTCTTGCCACCCCATGGCCTCTTGCAGCCTTTTGCGGTGCTGCGGATCCCTCCCCCTCTGTACTGCTGTCCTCACTCGGCTTGCCACCTTGCCAGGTTGAGTCAGCTATTTCATCGTCCACCAACTCCTCTTCCACTTCCTCACTCTGCTCCTCCTCCTGACATGGTGAACGAACGAGAACCTGAGTTAACTGTATCTCATCCTCATCATCAACCTCTTTAGATGCTAATTGCCTTTGACTTATTGGCAACTGTGTCTTATCATCATCCCCCTCGGGAGAAAATGCTTGTCCTTCCCCACCCTCATCTTCTTCAGACTGTGGATGATCAAGAGGTTGAGAACCAGGGCACAATATCTCCTCATGTGCCACTTCAGGCGGGCTTGGTGACAGGCCCAAATCAATGAACCGTGATGAAAAAAGCTTGTCGGAATAACTGAATGTGGGATCATTTTTTTGCCCAGATTTGGCATGGTGGGAGGAAGGAGGATCAGGGTGAGGATGTGGTTGCCCAGACTTATGGCTACTGAGACTGGACTTTGTGGAATAGAGGGTGGTGCTTAACCGACTGGAAGCATTATCACCTGCAATCCAACCGACTACCTGCTCGTGCTGGTGTGGCTGCAGGAGTTGTGTCTTGGGACGCCCGGCAAACTGGGCCAAGAAGCTAAAAGTTTTGGATGACTTAGTTTCTTGTGCTCTGCCAGCAGGCACAGTATCACTACGCCCAGAGCCAGGGCCTCTGCCTGCAGCATCAGCAGGACGCCCACTTCCCCATCCCTTACTGCTCGCCTTGCACATAATTAACTTGCAGCAGTAGCGCTGGTACACTCTCTCCCTGTTTGCGGCAGCTCTCCCTGTCTAACAGTGGCAGGGAGCGCGTGACCGGGTGCTTTACAGCACCCGATCACGCGCTCCCAGCCAGCCAGCCAGTGTTATGACAGTAGCGAAGATCCATCCCCGCTTCTTAGAGTACAAATTATAAGATGCGTACGCTAATGCATAGCAGCGAACAAACGTGCGGGGAGGAGATTCGAGCATTGCGCTCGAGTACACTCGGTGTTCGGCCGAATTGTTTTGTTCGTGCCATGCAAGATTTCGCTCCAGATCTTCAAGCAAGATGGCGGCGGCCGTCCCGTCCTGAGCAAATGGAGGAGGTAAGTATGGATTTTATTTTTTAATATTAATTTTACACTTTTTTTGCACTCAGATGCCGCAATCATGTATGAACGCAGCATCTGAGGGGTACAATGACGGGGGCGGCGCTATCGCAGCTCCCTGTCATTGCACCCACTACTTATTAAAAAAATGCGCTTCTTGGCAAAGTAATTTGTCACAAAGCAAATTTTTTTGTAAAATTTGGCGAATCAGCCGAATCGAACTTTTCAAAAGTTCGCTCATCCCTAATCAGCAGTTATCAGGAATATAAATTGTACTGTTCTCCTCAGCTTACAGCCCTAAAGTAGATTAATAATTTGGTATCCAAAATTACCCCAACATGTGGAAGAAGACATACATGGATCACTTACATTCACGTTCTTGAATCTCACAGTTAGGAATGTCACAACAAAAGATCTTCCTGGTATATTCATCGTGCATGCTGAAGCTAAATGTCATGTTACACGGAAATAAATCAGGTTTGCATGTCTTCATTCCATGTTGATACTTTTGTCCACCTGCATATAAAAATAAACAATTCTTTTATTAATGTGATTTAAACAAAAAATACCTAAAGTGGTTTTCTGGTTAGTACCTATTTAGTAGTGGGGTTCCTTGACAAAGCGTTCCCTGCAATCTATATTCAACCCTGCAGCACAACCACAATGAAAAGTGTCCATGGAAATCTATAAAGGGGTTTGTCTATAACTAGAGTTGAGCGAATCCTAAAAGATTTGTGGATTCGGCCCGAATTTTCCACGGGATTCGTGGATTCGGGCCGAATCCCGAATTCCATTGAAGTCTATGGGAGACCCAAATTATTTTGCAGGGGCCAAAGGTTCGGCGTATCTATCCGCAGCGCGACTCCTATGAAGAAGCTCTATAGTTGTCCGTGCGTACGGACAACTATAGGCATTTTCAATGGGGCCGCCCCGGCATGTGTTCCGTGCGTATGTAGTATACAGTATAATCCGTACACCATGCTGTATAATATACAGTATAATCTGTACACCATGCTGTATAGTATACAGTATAATCCGTACACCATGCTGTATAGTATACAGTATAATCCGTACACCATGCTGTATAGTATACAGTATAGTCCCTACACCACGCTGTATAATACACAGTATAATCCGTACACCATGCTGTATAATATACAGTATAATCCGTACACCATGCTGTATAGTATACAGTATAATCCGTACACCATGATGTATAATATACAGTATAATCCGTACACCATGCTGTATAGTATACAGTATAATCCGTACACCATGCTGTATAATATACAGTATAATCCGTACACCATGCTGTATATTATACAGTATAATCCGTACACCATGCTGTATAATATACAGTATAATCCATACACCATGCTGTATAATATACAGTATAATCTGTATACCATGCTGTATAATATACAGTATAATCTATCCTTGTTGCTGCTCCCATTCAGTATAACGTCTCCTTAGTTTAAAATAAAAAATAAAATAAAAAAAGTCGCATCATTGTGTTTATTATCCCTGTACAGTGACATCACTGTGTTTGTTATCCCTCCCTGTACAGTGACATCGCTGTGTGTATTATCCCTGTACAGTGACATCGCTGTGTTTATTATCCCTGTACAGTGACATCGCTGTGTGTATTATCCCTGTACGGTGACATCACTGTGTTTATTATCCCTGTACAGTGACATCGCTGTGTTTATTATCCCTGTACAGTGACATCACTGTGTTTATTATCCCTGTACGGTGACATCACTGTGTTTATTATCCCTGTACAGTGACATCGCTGTGTTTATTATCCCTGTACAGTGACATCACTGTGTTTATTATCCCTGTACGGTGACATCACTGTGTTTATTATCCCTGTACAGTGACATCGCTGTGTGTATTATCCCAGTGCAGGAAGAGGTAAGTGGTCTGTGTTTGTGTGTTTGTTTTCTATTTTTCAGGGTCGTGAATGCAGAGAACTACTTCGGATTCGGTGGACTACGTCGGACCAGCTTTTTTTTTTTTTTTTTTAATAAAATGGTCAAACAGGGGTCTGGGGGAGTGTTTATTTCAATAAAATGTTTTATACTTGTGTGTGTGTATTTTTTTTTACAATACTACAGTTTTAGTAATTACGGCTATCTACAGACGGCCCTGATTACTAATACTGGGCTTAGTGCTTGCCGGTATGGCAGGCCAGCACTAACCCCAACATCTATTACCTCGGCACCCACCGCCACCAGGGGTGCCGGGAAGAGCCGGGTACCCGCAGGACCGGACCTTCTAAATTGAGGGCCTGGCTCTGGAGCGGCTGCAGGCTGGTACCATTAGGCTGGGAAGGGCCAATAACCGTGTCCCTTCCCACCCTGGTAGTGCCAGGCTGCCGCTGCTGGTTGTATCTGGCTGGTGAAGGAAAAAGGGGGGGACCCCACGCCATTTTTTCCCCCCAAAATTTCATTATTTAAAAAAAAAAAATGGCGTGGGGTCCCCCCCTTTTTTCCTTCACCAGCCAGATACAACCAGCAGCGGCAGCCTGGCAATACCAGGGTGGGAAGGGACACGGTTATTGGCCCTTCCCAGCCTAATGTTACCAGCCTGCAGCCGCCCCAGAGCCAGACCCTCAATTTAGAAGGTCTGGTCCTGCGGGTACCCGGCTCTTCCCGGCACCCCTGGTGGCGGTGGGTGCCGAAGTAATAGATGTTGGGGTTAGTGCTGGCCTGCCATACCGGCAAGCACTAAGCCCAATATTAGTATTCAGGGCAGTCTTTAGATAGCCGTAATTACTAAAACTGTAGTATTGTAAAAAAAAAAATACACACACACACACAAGTATAAAACATTTTATTGAAATAAACACTCCCCCAGACCCCTGTTTGACCATTTTATTAACCCTTTCGCGCCCGGAGCTTTTTTCGGTTATGCATTTTCGTTTTGCGCTCCCTGCCTTCAAACAGCCATAACTCTTTTATTTTTCTATTCACATAGCTGTATGAGGGCTTGTTTTTTGCGGGACAAGTTGTACTTTCCAACGCCACCATTTAATATTGCATACGGTGTAGTGGGAAGCGGGGAAAAAATTCCAAACCGGGTGAAATTGCAAAGAAAACGCTATTCCGCTACAGTTCTACGTGTTTCTTATTTACAGTGTTCGATGTGCATTAAAACTGATCTGTTACTTTCATTCTACTGGTCAGTACAAATCCGGCAATACCTAATATGTATAGTTTTTCCTGCGTTTTCATAGTGATAAAATAATTAGAAAGTTGCCCTTTTTTTTTTCCTTGTTAAATCTTGACCCCTATAACTTTTTGGTATTTATGTGTACAGAGCTGTATGGGGGCTCATTTTTTGCAGGGCGATCTAAAGTTTTTATTGATACCATTCTGGGATGTGTATGACTTTTTGATCACTTTTTATTTAATTTTTTTTAGAAAAAAAAAGCGACAAAAAACGGCAAATAGCCATTTGGACGCTTTTTTCCGCCACACAATTCGCCGTATTGGAATTTTTTTAATATATTTTAAAAGTACGGGCGTTTTCGGTCACGGTGATACCCATGATGTCTATATTTATTGTTATTTAGGTATTTATTTTTTACTTATACGGAAAGGGGGGTGATTTGAACTTTTACATCTTTTTTATTTTTTATATATTTTTTAACATTTTTTTTATTTTTTTTTACTATTAGAAAGCTCAAATATGGGCTTATATATTGTGGCTTTTTTTTTTCTTTATGAGCAATTATGGATTTTATAGACTCAGAAATCCAAGAATTGCTCATTTCTTATCCTGGCCTGCCATCTAGTGGCCAGAATAAGAATTGCACTTTGAAAACTGTAATCCTCACCAGCGAGGATTACAGTTTTCATATGGTGTACAGACACCCCGATTGGCCACACGGGGTGTCTGTACACCACCCGGAAGCGAATGCTTCCGGGTTGAGACGCAACTAGATGCCGTGATCACGTGTGATCACGGCATCTAATCTCCGAGGAAGACGCCGCCGATGGCGGTAAGTAGCGGCAAGTCTCTGCTGTTAGAAACAGCAGAGACTTGCTGGCCATGACGCCCGCCGCACCCGCGAGTGGGCGCCATGTGCCCGCATCGCCCCAGCGCCATACATGTACCGGCGCTGGGCACGAAGGGGTTAAAAAAAAAAAAAAGCTGGTCCGACGTAGTCCGAAGTAGTCCTCTGCATTCACGACCCTGAAAAATAGAAAACAAACACACAAACACAGACCACTTACCTCTTCCGGCAGTGGGATAATACACACAGTGATGTCACCGTACAGGGATAATAAACACAGTGATGTCACCGTACAGAGATAATAAACACAGCAATGTCACAGTACAGGGATAATAAACACAGTGATGTCACCGTACAGGGATAATAAACCTCAGATCAACACATTGTGCCCCCATCAGACTTCAGATCAGCGTCTTGTGCCCCATCAGACCTCAGATTAGCATCTTGTGCCCCCATCAGACCTCAGATCAGCGTCTTGTGCCCCATCAGACCTCAGATCAACACAATGTGCCACCATCAGACCTCAGGTCAGCGTCTTGTGCCCCATTAGACCTCAGATCAGCCCCCAGTGCCCCCATCAGACCTCAGATCAGCCCCCAGTGCCCCCATCAGCCCTCAGATCAGCTCCCAGTGCCCCCATCAGACCTCAGATCAGCCCCTAGTGCCCCCATCAGATCTCAGATCAGCCCCCAGTGCCCCCATCAGACCTCAGATCAGCCCACCCAGCCACTTTAAAAAAGCAGACTTACCTGTTCTGGCCGCCGCTGTCCTCAGGCTCCGCGCTCCACTGTCTGGCCTGCCGGCGCGCACTATGGCCTGACGCCAGGTCAGGTCATAGTGCGCGCCAGCAGGGAAGACAGTGGAGCGGGGAGCCAGAGGACAGCGGCGGCTAGAACAGGTAAGTCTGCTTTTTTAAAGGGGGGCCGGGCGGCACGGATCATCACGAGTCCGCGCTGGCTCGTGATGCCGTGCCGAGCCGAGGCGGCAAATATTTTAGCGAATCCTGAATATTGCCGCTTCGGCTCGCTCATCACTATCTATAACCCTTTCCTGACCAGGCCTAATTTTGCACATCTGACATGTGTCACTTCATGTGGTAATAACTTTGGAACGCTTTTACTTATCCAAGCCATTCATAGATTGTTTTCTTGTGACACATTGTACTTTGTGTTAATGGCAAATTTGAGTCAATATATTTTACCTTTATTTATAAAAAATCCAAAATTTACTGAAAATTTTGAAAAAAAAAAATCACAATTTTTTAAATATGAATTTCTCTGCTTTTAAGTTGCATAGGGATATCTAATAAAATTGTTATTAATGAACATTCACCATATGTCCACTTTATGTTGGCATAATTTTGGAAATGTAATTTTATTTTTGGAGGACGTTAGAAGGCTTCGAATTTTAGATGTAATTTTTAAGATTTTCATGAAAATTTCCAATAGTTAATTTTAAAGGACCTTTGCAGTTCTAAAGTGACTTTGAGGGGCTTAAATAATAGAAACCTCCCATAAATGAATATATTTTAGAAACTACAGCCCCCAATGTAATCCAAACTGATTTTTACAAAGTTTGTTAACCCTTTAGATTTCCCACAAGAATTAAAACAGAAGGAAGGTAAAATTTAAAAATAAATATATTTTTTTGCAGATTTTCAATTTTTAATTCATTTTTGCTATAAGATAGCAAGGGCAAACCGCAAATCAAACCTGAATATTTATTTTCCTGATTCTGAAGTTTGCATCTATATGTGGTTGTAAACTGCTCTGTGACCGGCAGTAATGAGAGGGAGATAGTACAAGCATTTGTGATGGCTTTGACAGTTTGTCAGAGTTATCAAAAGCCTGGAGGCCAGGAAAAAAGATCTCAGGTTAAAGCTCCATGTTCTTGTCATGGAGCTTCTATGTACAGGTGCTGCACACAGGGGGCAAAGCTCAAGGACGTTTTAAAATGTCCATTCAGAGATAGAGATCCACTACCAGGACATTTATAGTCAATGGGTAGACTGGAAGTGGATAATGAAGGACGAGACATCTCCACAAGAACTAGAGATGCTCTTTATAACGAGTATTCACTCACTGCGGGAAACAGATGAAGATCCGGAACAGAGGAACCCTCCCACCATGAGATTTGCTTTTAAACAGCATTGAACAAATTGAAGTTAATGAAGTGGAATTTGATTTGAATATCTAAAAAAATTTAATTTGCCAGAAATCCAAATTTCCTCGTACTTTGTGGTAATAAATCAGATTTTTGTGCTTCACATGTTATAAAGTAAAAGTAAGAAGCCTGGGAATGAGGCATCACCCATAATGTTGTGCAGCCAGTCAATCAGCAGATAGCCAGCCTCTGTGATGTTACAGCCCTATAAAAAGCCTCATCTTGCTCGGTCTCTGCTATTTTCCAGTAAATTCAGCATAGGGACAGATATGACAAGCATTAGGGAAAGTGTTTTACAAAGCTTTTAATAGTATAATCTCGGATAGGGACATTGTAGGGAGATAGTAGGGAGTTTTCAGACACTGTAGGGAGAGCATGGGGAGACTACAGCACAGTACAGGTCCTGTAAACTGAAGGGATCCTTAGGGGACAGTTCAGTTTGCATTAATCCTCTGTGTAGGGCACAGAGCTATCTAATTGAATGGTGTTCACCTTGTTTTATAGATTCTATTACACCTTGATTCTCATATTGGGGTGAATCAACTATGTAATATAACATTTACTGTGGTGCCCATCTGTCTTCATACATAAGCAATTCCATTTGGCCTTTATTCTTATATTGGGGTGAATAAACAGCATAATATAACTGTTATAGTGGTGTTCACCTGATTTCAAAGATAAACAATCCCTTTCTTTACAGTCCCTCCCTTTCCATGTGGTTGACTCTGCCCATTTCAAAGAACTGATGGTTTGTGCTAAGCCAAGGTGGAGAGTCCCAAGCCATCATTACTTTTCTAAAAAAGATGTACCAGCTCTTCATACGTACTGTGACAGAGTGTCTGGAGAAGTAGTGGACGGGATTTATGTGTGCTCCAGGTTCCTCACTTCTGTTATTTAAAAGCAACCAGGGAAACGTTCAGCAGAGGTCTATGCAGATGTTTCTGCAGTTTAGGTTTGTACAAAACCTGTTTTTAGGGCCTGTGTTGCTGGAGTGGGGGGGATAGGGTGGGTCCCCCACTCCACCCCGAACAGTCCGGGATTTGGGCTGTCAGGTATTTAGTCCTCATGTGTGCTAGTCTGATAGAAGGCTGGGGATGCAGACACATGGTCTCTCACTCTGCCTGGGAACAGGACTGCTTGGAGTCTCTGAGAGCAAAGTAAGTGGTACAAACAGCGGGGTTATGTTTCGTTCCCAGTGTTAGGCTGGCACCAGGTTAGTCAGGAGTTCATGATTGTTTAGTTAGAGCCAGACAGGCATAGGATTTGTTTTGTGTATTTTTATTTTTATGTACCCCTCGCTGACAATAGATCTGGTCAGTTAATGAAAAACTGATGTTGCTTGGAATCTGTGCCTGCTAAAGTGTGCCCGTCGACCCAGGAGACGACCACCCCGCTATATAACCCCTTTACACTATGTACAGTAGAAGGTGGGCCAATCCCTGAGGCTATCAGTGTCTGGTTCAGATCATATGCCAGTGGCGATGTGTGGAGCTATAACTATGGTTAAAGGTGTTCTCCGGGAAGTAAAGGGATTGTCCGAGTTATTTTTTTGTTCTTTATATGTTTCTAACTTGTCAGGTATAACAACTTTCCCATATACTTTGTGTTTCTAAAGCTGCTGGTTTCTCAGAGTTGACTGAGGGTCACATGACCTGTGATGTCAGCTTATCTCCCTGGTCTGTGATGTTTCGTGTACAAGCCTCAGAGTTCAGATAACAGTCTGTACACGAGACATCACTGGCCACGCCCCCTTTATTTGCCGGGCTGCTATCTGCTCTCTCCCTGGATTCCTTCAGATAAAACATTAACCCCTTCAGCCAGAACACACTGAGGGCTCAAGGCTTTATAACAAATAGTAGCTGCAGCAGTGAGAGGAGACAAATGCTGGGCAAGGAGCTATAGGGGAATTGTACAAGAACAGGTAGGGAGAATTTCCTATGGTATCAGCAGTGTCATTGTACAGCTGGGAATTGTAGTCCTACACATACAACATGCTGCTGAGTATTCCAGCAGGGAGACATGTCACTCAGCACTTGTAATCACTGCCTTTGCAGGGGAGGGGGAAGGGGCTGAGATTGTTGTTATTGCAGGTAAACAAAGGCCAGAAGAAAACCAGGGAAATGAGGAAATAGATTTTTTTTGCCTAAAACTTGCTGAACTTAGTTATATATTGCTGCCCATCAGATTTACAGTGCTATATTTTTTTTCATAACTTGGACAACCCCTTTAAGAAAATGAAAATACTTAAATATTACTTCATTATAAATATATTCCCACATACCTTTCATTAGTTATAGTGGCTCATTTTGTCTGGGGAGCAATAATTAGAAGAAACAAAATGGCCGCTGTCCTATTAGTGCACACAAAACCTGTCCTAATCACACAGCAGGACACATTACTTCACAATACTGAGGTACAGAGCTGCCTCATCCTCCTCTCTGCTCTGATTGTCAGGGGTTATGATCCTGAATACAAGTGAATCTCTGTAGGAATGGAGTTCATGAGGATATAATGGCTAATAAGCAGCAGCACTTGTATGCAGTCTCCATTACCACAGTCTGTCCTGTCTCTCCTTTCTGTACTTCATGTCTCCTCATGAACACCATTCCTACAGAGACTCAGCTGAAGATCATATTAAACTGTATTCAGGATGATAATGCCTGACCAGTAGGGCCAAGAGGAGGATGAGGCGGCTCTTTACCTCAGTGTTGTGAAGTAACTTGTCCTCCTGTGTGATTAGGACAGGTTTTGTGTGTACCTATAGGATGGCAGCCATTTTGTTTCTCCCTTACTAGAGAGGGGTCATCGATCCAGGGAGTAATTCTGATTGCCTGATTGGAGTCGGGAAGGAATTTTTTTCCCTAAAGTGGGGAAAACTGGCTTCTACCTCACAGGGTTTTTTTTTGCCGTCCTCTGGATCAACTTATAGGAAAATAGGCCGGACTGGATGGACAGAGGGCTTTTTTCGGCCTTATAAACTATGTTACTATGTTACTATGTTACTAATGATTGTTCCCCAGACAAAACAAGCCATTATAACTAATGAAAGGTATTTGGGAATATATTTATAAAAAAGTAATATTTGTGTATTTTCATTTTCTTAATTCCCGGAGAACCCCTTTAAGGACAATATACACTGGAGATCAGAATTAGAGAACACACAATTTCCTAAATGTCAAGGTCACTATGTATTCCTATGTGAATTTATCCTAACAAGAGTTAAGGAGCAGTATTTTAAACATATTTCATAAGTTGAATATATTCTAAAGCACAGTATAAAAACATAAATGAGGAATTTGAAAAAGAACACTTTCGGACACCTGCAAGCTGGTGGTGTTAATATGGCACCGGGTGCTAATTTCCTTAATTATCTGACAAACCATATTTAACTGGCAGCCTAATGTTCCAGTTTTCACTGACTTTGCAAGATGGAAAGCCGTTCCAAAGTGACTGAAACCCTCCGTCAGGAGGTTGTCAAGATAAAAGCCTAAGGGGTGACCCTATCAGCCATAGCAAGAGAAGTTGGTTGCTCCAAGTCGGTGATTTCTAGAATACTGCATCTTTACAACAACACAAACTTATTCAAGTCCCCCAAGAGGGCTGGTCGTCCACGAAAGACAAATGCAAGAGAGGACAGGATAATACGGAGAATCTCCATGGGCAATCGGTTCAATACTGCAGCTGGACTTGCTCTCCAGTTCAGCACTGAACAGGAAAAAAAGATACAATGCAACAGCACCCTGCAAAGCAAATCAAGTACAACAATGCCATAATAGTAGAAGGTATTCTGGTGTTAATGCTACGCTTATTTGAAAAAATGTAAATAAAATGTAAAAATAAAATTAAAAAAAAAATCTAAATAAAAAAATATATTTTTTATATGAAATTGAGATTCTTGGCAAATACATTTTGTACAAAATTATCTGAGCCCGTCTGCCAAACGTCAAGGCGATCTCTGTAAGACAGGAACCTAACACTAAATACTACCTGTTATGTATCAACATAAAGTTCAGGGACTGAAGGCTCCATGTGCTTTCATTTCAGTGCCACAATGGCTTCCATTGAATGCAGATACCAACATGCAAGTGGACAGAGGAAAAGTGCTCCAGAGTTCACGTTCGTGATGAAAGCAAGTTTAATTTATTTGGGTCTGATGGGAAACATTATGTTCGTCGACAGACTAGGGAAAGACTGAAGCCAACATGTGTAAAGACGACAACATGTGGTTCCTTCCTTACATTTGTCACTCAATCAGCCAGCAATTTTCTTTTCTTTTCAAAATCTTTTTATTGTTTTATATAACACAAACAATAATGATAGGCATTACGCAATAACAGAATGGTCTGGAAAGACCAACAAATTGTGATTGAGAGGGGCGTATCACCCCAAAGAGGTAATTAAACATTGTATAAGTGCACATCTATAAGCCGTTTCCATGGTAATCTGAAAGAACAACACTTTGTGAGTAATACCTAGTAATCGCTTATATCTAAGCAAGTCAGACAAATGGATAGAAAAGGGGGTGGGTGTGAAATAGGGAAGAGGGGGAGGGGAGGGAGGGGGGGGGTAGATGACACAAGCTTCCCATGGCCACCATCAGAAAGAAGATCTATAAGCAATGTAAAATATCTAAATACACGTTTGTCATGAGTGCCAGAGGGGGGGGGGGGAAATAGTAATTTCCCATTACAATTCTGCAGTAGAAAACTGCCTGTATTTTACCCAAGGAAGCCAAATAGTTCTAAAAGCGGGATGTGTTTTAGAGTCCCAGCTAGCTAGCTCTTCTAGACGGTATATAACATCTACTCTATCTTGCCATTGTCTAAGTGTCGGAGGGTCTTTAGACTTCCAGTATGTAGGAATCAGAATCCTGGCAGCGGCCAGTAATTGTCTGGTCAATTTCTGAACATGTGAGGGAGGTTTATCATGAAATAAATGAAGCAGGCATATCTCCGGTAATACCGGGAGATTAATGTGCAGTATTTGATTAATGTGTGAGATAATTGTGGTCCAATAAGTGCTTATACGCGGACACGTCCACCACATATGGAGATAAGTGCCAGGATGTTCCTCACATCTCCAACAACGTGGGTCATAGCAAGGATTATATTTGTTTAATAAGATTGGAGTTAGGTGCCATCTCGTCAGGACCTTATACCCACTTTCCTGCATTCTTACACAATGAGAGACTTGTTTAGTAGCCTTGAACAGAGTTCCAATGTCAGAGGACGAAAAGGTCCTGTCAAGGTCTTTTTCCCAGGCCTCTATAAACGGGAGAGGAGTTTGGGCTGGTGGAGTTATAAGGAGTTTATTCAATGTGGAGACCACTTTTTTGGGGGGTTTAAGCTGGGAGAGTAGTGCTTCGAACTTCGTCATTGGCCTGCTTATGTTTGCTCCTTTAAAAATCTTCCGAAGGGAGGTAACAAATCTATTATAGACCAGAGTGGGTATAAGTGGGCATTGTAGTATTTCCGCAAGTGTAGAACTGGAAGGGACCGTGTCAGATTCCATGACTGTATCCAACATAATATTACTATAGCTCATCTCTCTAGGGATGGTGGAGTTGTATATAGCATCTTCACTAAAGATCAGGTCTTTAATCTGTAAAAGAGGGGATGGGAAAGGAGCACATATCTTCCGCATGTTGTCTAAACCAAAAATCCTAATGGTTTCACTAATCAGTGGATTCCCTCCTGAAAAGCGGGGAGGAATTGGGTTTTCAGAGAATATAATATGTCGAAGCGGGAACTGTATTATATCTTCCTCTATTAGAACCCACAATTTGTGGGGGGGTTTCCTGTACCAGTCTTATTCTATGCAAATGGACAGCCTGTACAAATGTATGTGGGGTAGGTAAATCAATCCCTCCATGACACCGTGGTCGCTGTAGAATATCATATCTAATTCTGGGTTTTTTAGAGTCCCAAATATATTTAGATAAAATCTTATTTAGCGAGGTGAAGAATACGTGTGGTATATGTATTGGTACGGACTGAAGCAGATAAGTGATCTTGGGCCAAATAAGGCATTTTGCTATATTCTTCCTCCCGAACCACGATAAATATGGAGTAGGCCAGGATGCTAAAATCTTGTTAATTGATTGTAGTAGCGGTGGGAAGTTCAATTTATATAGCTGACTAAGTTCAGGGGAGATTTTGATACCCAGAAATTTAATGGATGGTTGAGTCCAATCGAAGGGTGAGTCTCTGGAGATCTGAGAGGTTTGTTTGGAAGACAGGGAAATATTGAGCACTTGAGATTTGCTCATATTTACTTTAAAATTGGAAATTGCACCAAATTCCGAGAAAAGGCGTTCTATTACAGGCAGAGAGGACGCAGGATTCGTTAGCATCAACAGTAAGTCATCAGCGTAAGCAGCGGCTTTGTGCTCTCTACCTCCACAGACAAGTCCCTTAATGTCTGGGTTTTCCCTTATTTTTTGTAATAAAGTTTCCATCATGAGGACAAAAAGCAATGGAGAGAGGGGACAACCTTGTCTGGTGCCATTTGAGATAGAGAACACAGGGGATAGTATTTCATTGACCATTACCGTAGCCGAAGGGGCAGCGTACATTGTAAAGATGGCTGCAATAAAACTCAGTGGAACCCCAAAAGCCGCAAGTGCCGAGCGCAGGTATAGCCAGTCAACTCGATCAAATGCTTTTTCAGCGTCTGTACTCAACAGTACTAGAGGCTTTTTAATGTTTTTTGCATAAGCAGTCAATTGTATGACTCTGTAGATATTGTCCTTGCCCTCTCTGCCCGGAACAAAACCGACCTGATCGGGTGCTATAAGAAAGGGTAAAATATTCTGAAGCCTCTGGGCTAAAATTTTAGCGAATAATTTGAGATCAACATTAAGCAGCGATATGGGTCTATAATTGCTACATAAACTAGGGTCTTTCCCGTCTTTAGGTATAATGGTAATTTGAGCTATTAGAGTTTGTTTATGAAAGGGCGCCCCTAGCATAGCTGATTCATATAGTCTAAGAAGATATGGTGCAAGGACATCTGAGAATGTGGAATAATAGTGTGACGAGAGCCCATCGGGACCTGGACATTTGTTCTTGGGGGAAGATCTAATTGCTTCTATAATTTCCTGAGGAGAGACTGGTGAGCATAGTTTCTGGGACTGTGCTTCTGTGATTTGGGGGAGTGAGAGAGAGGAAAGAAAGGATTTGATCGAATTCTTTCTGTTCTGGAGATCTGCTTCTTGCAAATTTGGGTTAATGTTATACAATTGAGAATAATAAGAGCAAAACTCTTTTGCGATAACCTTAGTGTCAAAGACCGAGGAACCTGAAGCGTCTTTTAAACTAGCTATATAGGATTTATCTTTCCTCCTCTTAATCTGCGCAAGCATAAATCTTGTCGGTTTGTCCCCATGTGCATAATGTTTATATTTAGCGAAAAGATAGGCTTTAGCTGAGTGTAGGTTTAATATGTTCTTGAGCTCATCTCTCATAGAGCTCAATTCCGCTAAATGAGAAGCCAGTAAAGATTTCTTATGCAGACACTCCAGCCTAGCTATGTTCTGTTGCAAATCAGAAACCTTTTTATTCCTTTCTTTATATACATATGCCGAGAGAGATATAAATTCCCCACGGACATGTGCCTTATGTGCTTCCCAGAGTGTCTGCACCGAAACCTCCCCATTATCATTTATTTTGAAAAACTCTTCAAGCCTCTTTTTAATTTTCTGGATATTCCCCTGCGGTTTTAGGAGCAAATCGTTCAGTCTCCAGTTCTTAACCGGGGGAATAGCTTGAGGGATATTATATATTACTTCCACTGGGGAGTGGTCAGATAAGACCTGTGTCTTAATGTCAGAGAATATGCAATTTTGTATTTGCACATAAGGGAGAAAAATGTAATCTAGCCTTTGATAAGAGTTATGAGGAGTGGAGAAGTGTGTATAATCTTTGACTGATGGGTGTAATGTTCGCCAGACATCAGCTAGTTTCATATGGTGTAGCAGTCGTTTTAATTTTGCTAACGCTTTATGACTAATGGAGGTTTTCCCAGTAGAAGTATCAATTGCAGGGTTAAGCGCTACATTCAGGTCCCCTCCTAATATCAGAGTCCCTTCACTGAAACTCAGCAGTTTCTTGAGAGTGGTGGTAAGCCAGGGGATCTGCTCTCTGTTTGGTGCATATAAATTCCCGATTGTATAAACAGAGTTTTTGATTTCAAATCAGCCAGCAATTTTCATGCATGACAAGGCCCCCTGTCACACAGCAAAACGGGGAAAGCAGTTCCTTGAAACTGAAAACATTGAAACAATGAAATAGCCGCTCAGAGTCCTGATCTAAACCCAATAGAAAACCTCTGGAAAATCCACTGCAAGAAGAGTGGACCAAAATCACAGCAGAGCAGTGTGAGAGACTAGTGATGTCCTGTGGCCGCAGACGTACTGATGGCCTGTACACTTCCTACTGACTGGTGACTGTTGTAACCTTCAGAAAATGTAGTTGTAATCTTTCTCTGTGTTACAGTCATTGCTGTTCTCTAATTTTGGTCATTGTTTTTTTTTTTTTTTGCAAGATTTTTTGTTGAAGTACTTTGATTATTTTGTTAAACGCTGTTCTAGTGGCATGGTATACCCCTAACAAAAAATCCTTCAGATGTTGACCAATTAAGATTGCATTGTTTCTGAAAAAAATCAAGTGTTCATGAATTGTTCTCTAATTTTGATCTCCAGTTTATGTCCTTTATGGCCCACTGGATAAATGTGGTTCTGGCCCAGGCACACCAGCCTTTGTGTTCTCATGCTATTATTGTAGCACCAATCTCCTTCTCCACCTCTTCATTCTTTACCTTGTTCTTAGACTCCACTGTAGTCACAGTTCAGAGTGGTCCTAAAGCATACCACGTTGGTAGGGTCATGCTGTTCTAAACCTGACCAGCCTGAGCAACAAAGTCACACTGGAGAAGAACAGCTCTGCATCATCAACCAATAAATTGAACCCTGGCTGTCTCCTCACCAATGAAGACCGATAACAGAAGCATTGTGTCGGCACTGCTTTAAGAAGGGCTGACTCATGTGCCCTTCATAGCACATGTCTTTAATCTGGTTATAAACCAATTCCTCAACTCTTCCAACCAACTGCAAGATGTCTTGAAAATGGCCAGGAAACTGTGCATGAACTTCAGCCACTCTTACCCTGCAAAACACACCCTCTTTTAGCTGCAAAGACAGAATGGTGTTCCCCAACAATGCCTCATATGTGACGTTTCTACATGTTGGAACTCCAATCTCTACATGTTGGGCCACCTATAAGAGCAGAGCAAGGATTTGAATGATTTATTGATGATGCAGAGGACAGGGGTACTCCCCTATGTAACTTTGATGTTAGCCAGTGGCCCCTCATGTGTGACAACTGCCGTTTGAGGAGGCCACTTTATTTTTAAGTTGCCAGGACTACGGGATGAATGATGTCATTCCACTCCTTCATGTCCTGGAGCAGATGCTGTTAAATCTGGCTGGCCAGGGGACAGGAGACGTGGCGGCTACATTTTATGACCACTTATTGTAAGTACTTTCTGGGCTGAAATGGCAGAGAAGGAAATTCATCCACCAGCAATTTGTACAGAAATGGGTGACTTATCTGCAGAAGTGACAGGAGAGGAGCTGGAGGGCAATAAGTAAGAAGACCAGGCAGATGACCCCAACACAGAGTGACAGTATGCAGTGGAGATGGAGGCAAGGAGTCCCTTCCAATTCCCTTGTGCAAATGGCCAGATGCATGCTGAGTTGCTTCCATAATGACAGTAGCATTCTCACTATTTAGCAGAGGGATGACTACTGGCTCTCCACCATGTTATACTCTCACTATTGGGCCAAAATGGTGGCCTTTTTTACACCTGCTGAGACTACTATCAAGACATCCTATGTAGTCGGTTGGTTGCTGCCTGTGTATGCCATCGCCCATCCTCACAAAGGTCTGACTGGTGGATGTATATATTATACACCAATACTATTTCCCAAAGTAACAACAACCCATATAAACACCGCATATGAAACCTATATATCTATGGATTGTACTATAACCAGAAAATTGCACACTTAATATAATGAAAATCCTTTTATTTATTACCACAAATTACATGATTAGCAACACACAGTATAAAAACAATTAAAATATACTAGAAAAGGTGGGGTATCAACCTGGCAGTATAAAATGCAAGTGCATAAGTAAATGGGATCAGCAGTGAAACAATACAATAGCAATGATAAAAATGAATGTAATGCAGCAATTAAAGATCACAATACTGACCCCCTGACAAACGCCACACGATACTCCACACCAATCACCACCCCAACCCGCGTTTCGCCGTCAGCTTTTTCAAGGGGTACTTTTTTACACCTGCTGAGACTACTATCAAGACATCCTATGTAGTCGGTTGGTTGCTGCCTGTGTATGCCATCGGTGGATGCCCTGAGCTCATGCTTCACTGCCATGACTGCTGGGGGGGTGGGGTAGCAGGAGCAGCACCAGCTCCATCAGAAGCAACTTAAGTCTGGAGTCTCTAATGAGCCATTTTCTTCACCAGCCTACTAAAACAACCACCTAGCAGCAGGACATGGAGCAGAACCCGAACCAGAAGGCAGTAGCATACCTAGATGGCACTATGCCACCCCAGATCCAAGATCCCCTGGACTACTGGGAAGCCAAACTTGATTGTGGCTGCAACTGGGCGAGTTTGCCCTGGACAAGATTTTCTGCCTGGCCAGTAGTGTGGCATCAGAGTGTGTTTTTAGATCGAGGAGCATAGTTGCTACAAAGAGAACTCACCTTTCCACACAAAATGTTGAAAGACTAAACTTTATAAAGTTGATTCCGACATGGATCCTCCTGGATTTCCAAACGCCAGTGCTTGATGCATCAGACTATATCATTCTTGGTGTCTTTATTAAAAAAGACCCTTGGGCCCAGTCACTGGGCCACTCCGTTAACTCCTCATGCGGTTGCCATCCTCACCACTCTGCCCCTGCTAGGTTGATTTCTTGAAAGATTACGCAAGTGTATTGGACTGGGGTAAGTAAGGATATTATTACTATCCCATATATGGCACTCACGGTTGTGTATATAGGCATATTCAGGTACAGGGCATCACATCTGCACGTGGAGGTACTGCACGTGGAGGTACTGCAGTTTTTCAAGTCTTTATCAGATGATACAGAACACGTCCGGTCCCTCCACTTTTAGGCATACAGGATACTGTCCCTACTTGGACTAACACATCACTGCCTAAAAGCGGAGTGATCTTCCCAAAAGGGGAGGCGCCACTTATCGGTGGTTCACCCTTATCAAACAACTTACCCTTCCAACAGTTACTTGTCCAGAGCTCATGCCTAATCTATTCAGCTCAAAGTCCCAACACATTTCCCCTTATATTTTATATCAGTTCATCAAGGAACTCAGATAAATAAATAAAATGTTTGCGGTGGCACGCACAATATGCTGCTGAAAGCCAGTGGGTATAATCATCCAGCCCAGAGGGTGTGGTACCACAAATGATCTAGACTGATGCATCAGGCACTGGTGTGTGGAAATCCTGGCTGATCCAAGCCTGATTCATCTTCAAAAAGATCAGTATTTCCTAATATTGGATCGAAAGGCGAGTTCTCCTTGGGGTATCTCTGGCCCCACCAAAATAAATACTCTGATGCCACACCACTGGCCGGGCAGGAAAGTTTGCCCAGGGCAAACTTGGGCATTTGTGGCCGCAAATCAAGTTTGGCTGCCCAGTAGTCCAGGGGATCTTCGATGTGGGGTTTCAGGGTGCAGTCCAAGTATTCCACCACCTGCTGCTTCAGGTTCTTCTCCATGTCTAGCTGCTGGTGAGTAGTTTCTTCACTAGGCGGGTGAAGAAAACTGCTTATCACAGACTGTAGACTTTGCTGATGATGGAGCTGGTACCAGCTGGTACCAACCAGCAGCCATGGCAGTGGAACGTGAGCACAGAGAACCCCCCTCCCAATCATACCTTTGTGAGGATGTGCGATGGTGCACATATGCAGCAGTCAACCGACTACATGGGATGTCATTATAGTAGTTCAGTTTATCCTCCCTCTCAGTGGTTGGAATAAAGGCCCCTATTTTGGACTGGTAGAGTGGGTCTAACATGGTGGAGAGCCAGTAGTCATCCATCTGCCAAATATGCAATTAACCCTTAGAGTACCAGCGGGCGGCGGGCGTCATGGCCGGCAAGTCTCTGCTGTTTCTAACAGCAGAGACTTGCGGCTACTTACCGCCATCAGCGGCGTCTTGCTGGGCCTTTAGATGCCGTGATCACACGTGACCACGGCATCAGGATGCGTCTGAACCCGGAAGCGTATGCCACGTCTGTACACCATATGAAAACTGTAATCCTCGCTGGTGAGGATTACAGTTTTCAAACTGCAATTCTTATTCTGGCCACTAGATGGCAGGCCAGTATAAGAAATGAGCAATTCTTGGATTTATCTCCATCTAGTAAATCCCTGATTGCTCATAAAGAAAAAAAACACAATATATTAGCTCATATTTGAGCTTTAAAATAATCACAAAAAATAAAAAAAATGTAAAAATATATATATAAAAAATAAAAAAAATATAAAAGTTTAAATCACCCCCCTTTCCGTATAATTAAAAAATAAATATCTAAATAACAATAAATATAGACCGTGACCGAAAACGCCCGTACTTTTAAAATATAAAAAAATTCCAATACGGCGAAATGTGTGGTGGAAAAAAGCATCCAAATGGCGATTTGCTGTTTTTTGTCGCTTTTTTTTCTAAAAAAATTTAAATAAAAAGTGATCAAAAAGTCATACACACCCCAGAATGGTATCAATAAAAACTTCAGATCGCCCCGCAAAAAATTAGCCCCCATACAGCTCCGTACACATAAATACCAAAAACGGGCCAACTTTATAATTATTTTATCAAAACGCAGGAAAAACTATACATATTAGGTATCGCCGGATTAATACTGAGCAGTAGAATGAAATTAACTGGTCAGTTTTAATGAACATCGAACGTTGTAAATAAGAAACCCGTAGAACTGTAGCGGAATAGCATTTTTTTGCAATTTCACCAGATTTGGAATTTTTTTCCTGCTTCCCACTACACCATATGCAATATTAAATGGTGGCGTTGGAAAGTACAACTTGTCCCGCAAAAAACAAGCCCTCATACAGCTATGTGAACAGAAAAATAAAACAATTATGGCTGTTTGAAGGCAGGGAGCGCAAAACGAAAACACATAACCGAAAAAACCTCCGGTACTGGAAAAAAAAAACTCAGCATGCACCTGGTTATTTGTGCAAGGGACTCGGAGGGACTCCCTGAATCCATCTCCACTGCATACTGCCACTGTGTGTCTGGGTCATCTGCTTTGTCTTCCTGCTCTTCCTGCTGACATAGTTATATATTTAATAAGGTTGAAAAAAGATATAAGTCCATCATGTTCAACCAAGAAATAGGTGGGGACGCGAATCCCAGAAGGAAGTGAGACTCAGACTTGTACACATTTTTATAAGAATTAATGTAATTTACTTTTAAGACTTCATCTAAACCCTTTTTAAACTGTCCACTGTTCCTACTGTGACTACATCCTGAGGAAGTCTATTCCACAGATTCACAGTTCTTACAGTAAAGAAGTTATGAGTATGACGCTTCTGGAGGCTTAACTTTTTCTTCTCCAGTCGGAGGCAGTACCTCTTTTCTTTTGCAGGCATTTGACATGGAACAGTTTTTCAGCATATTTTTTTGTATGGCCCATTTATATATTTGTATAGATTAATCATGTCCCCCCCCTAGATGTCTCTTCTCAAGACTAAATAAATTCAATTATTTTAATCTACTAAAACCCTCCAGGCCCCCTCAGTTTAGTCGCTCTCCTCTGTACTTACTACCAAGATGCATAACTTTACATTTATCCACATTGAACCTCATTTGGATCAAGTCAACTTGTAGTTTATGGACATCTTCAAAAGACTGCACAGTGCTACATAGCTTAGGGTGATCTGCAAAAATAGAAATGAGCTCTAAGAACTCTTGGGTGTAATCCACCTGGACCCGGAGCCTTATTCACATTTACCTTATTTAACTTAGTTTTAACCACATCTACAGTTAGCCAATTGAGTATATTACTGGATATACTAACAGACCAAGGACCACAGATATCAGCTCCTTTCTCTTATTTTGCATATACAAAACTAAAACATCTACCGTATTTAGTAACTGTCTTTTCCTTATCTTCAGTTACTAACACCCTTTACCATTATTTAGGGAACCTAGATGCTCAGACCTTTATTTTTTAACATTTATAGATTTAAATATTGTTTTAGGATTTGTTTTGTTCTCTTTTGCCACCTAATGTTCGTTTTGTATCTCCATTTTTCAGATTTTTGTTAAACCCTTTGTAAACTAAAGCTACATCTGACCCCCTCAAATTTGAATTTTTTAAATTCCCTTTTTTTGTCATTTATTGCTCCTTTTACAGTATCTGCAAGCCGTTTATATTTGTTACCTAAAGGAATAAATTTTTTCAAGGACTTAAAGCTCTCCCATTTATCCTCAGTATTATTATGTGACAGTAGCTTCTCCCAGTCTATGCCCTAAAATGCTGCTTTTAACCCAGGGAAAATGGCCTTTTCAAAATTTAGTGTTTTTGCTCTGCCTGACCGAGTTTGCTTCTTATAGTTTAGGGGGAATATAATTATATTGTGGTCACTATTACCTAGTGTTTCTCAAACAGTAAGATTTCCAAAAAGCTTTGCATCATTAGAAATTACCAGATCCAACAGAGCATTGCCCCTAGTGGGAGCTTCTATAAACTGGTCCATAAGGTTGTCCTGCAGCAAGTTGAGGAATTTTCTCCCCTTTGCATTTGAGGCAGAACCATGACCCCAGTGAATGTTGAAATCTCCCATTATGACCACTGTACCAGCTTGTGCAGCCTGCTCTATTTGGTTATACAGTTGAGCTTCTATCTCCTCTGTGATGTTAGGGGCCTAGATTACACCAAGTATTTTTTTCAATGTTTATATACCACTGATCTTCCACCCATAAAGTTTCAACATCCTCACCATCCGCATCCACAATTGCCTCTTTCACACTTGCCTTCAGATCACTCCTCACATACAGGCACACACCACCACCATGAGTTTCCTAGTGTATAAATAGTGTAAAACCATCAATATTAACAGTCCAGTCATGCAAAAAGTCCAACCATGTCTCAGCCACACCAACTGCATCTTTGTGTTATTCTAGAACCATAGCTTCCAGCTCCCCAATTTTGCTAGCTAAACTTCTGGCATTTGTGAAAATACACTTTAAATTACTATTAACTATAAAGTGAATATTAGTGTTGAGCGAACATGTTCGGCCAAATATACTATTCGGCTGAACATGGCGGCGCTCTGGACCACATGGTGTTCGACCGAACACCGCGTGTGCTCGAGCGCCATGCTTGAGTCCCCTCCCCGCACGCTTAGCCAATTAGCGTGCGGGAAGGTGCTGGTATTCACTGTAATACCAGTTGCCATGTTTGCTAATGGCATTACACTGATTGGATGGCCGGGAACGCGTCATCGGGTGTTATAAAGCACCCGGTGACATGTGACCGGATCATACCGAGTCAGGCAGAGCTGCTGCAAGGAGGGACAGATAGTGTAGGGACAGAAGAACGCTAGGCAGGGCTAGGATTTGTTCTAAAAAGACCCAAAAGCCCTTTTAAGGGCTATTCTATCTTGCTGGAAAACATTCTTTTTATTTCGGAGGTGTTAAAAATAGCGCTAGATGGCCTGCTATTAACGCCACCTGTGCAGCTGCTGCATACTGTTTTACTCTCTGTATACCATATACCTGACATCCTTTGCTATTATTTCTTCTTTTGCAGTACCTCTTTTGTGTCTTGCTACATAACATTTGCGCAAGGAGGGACCTATACTGTAGGGATAGGATTTGGCTAGGCAGGGCTAGTATTTCTATTCAAAAGACACAAAAGTCCATTGTTATATCTGGCTGCATTTTTTTTTCTTTTGGGGCAAAAAGAACGCAAGTGTGCCTGACACTACCACTACGTGCACAGCATGTGTATTATAACCTTTCAAAAGTCTATATACCTGACATCCGTTGCTATTTTTTCTACCGTTAATTTAGGCCGCAGTTCCTCATTTGCGTCTGCTCTATAACATTTGCGCATTCTAAATATTTGATATTGGGTGAAATTTTTCTTATCATACACTTTATAAAAATCTACAGTACTGTACTTGTGACAAAGTTGCATATATACTGTTTAATATGCGCAAGGTGAGCACTAAGGGACGGGGAAGTGGACGTGCTGCTGAAGGTGAACACAGAGGCCATGGCTCTGGGCGCTGTGAAACTGTGCCTGCTGGCAGAGCCCAAGAAACAAAGTAATCCAAAACTCCTAGCTTCATGTCACAGTTTGCAGGGCGGCACAAGACAACTCTTGTAGCCACACCAGTGCAAGCAGGTAGTCGGTTCGATTTCAGCTGATAATGCTTCCAGTCGGTTAAGCACCACCCCCTCATCCACAAAGTCCAGTCTCAGTAGCCAAGAGTCTGGGTAACCGCATCCTCACCCTGATCCTCCTTTCTCCCACCATGCAGAGTCTGGGCAAAGAACTAATCCCACATTTGGATATTCCGAGAATCTTTTTTCATCAACGTTCCTTGGCTCGGGCCTCTCACCAAGGCCGCTTAAAGTGGGACATGAAGCGGCAACAGGCTGTGCTGAAACGTATTTGCTTAAGTGAAAAACAGCACACCGTTGCAGAGCTGTGGCAGGGTATAAAGGACAAGGCTGAGCTGTGGCTCTCGCCACTAAACCTGCAAACAGACATGGGTGTGTCTGATAACGGCCACAACTTGGTGGCGGCTTTGGAGCTTGGCAATCTTACACACATATCATGCCTGGCCCACATCTTCAACTTAGTGGTTTAATGGTTTCTCAAAACCTACCCCAATTTGCCTCAACTATTGGCGATAGTGCGCCGCCTGTGTGACCATTTTTTAAAGTCACCTACAGCTTCCGCCAGTCTGGCAATGCTGCAGCAGCGATTGTACTTGCCAGCTCAACGACTGCTGTGCGCCCTGAGCACACGCTGTAACTCTACGTTCCACATGTTGGCCAGGCTTTGTGAGCAGCAGAGGGCAGTAGTTCAATACCAGCTGACTTTCCAGTCAGCTTCCGCTCTTCACATGTGACAATTGGGCATGGATGTCAGAGTTTTGTGAGCTTTTATGCAACTTTCATGAATTATGTGAAATGCTATTATCAGCGTAACCATCCCACTTCTGTGTCTACTAAAAAGCTCATTGCTCACGATAAAGGCAGACACTTTGCATGTGAAAGAGGTGGATATGAGGGAAGACACTACACAGGGTGATAGCCAGACCACCATCAGTTCGTCTTCTCAGCGTAAATTTGAAGAGTATGAGGATGAGGAGGAGCAGGAGACGGTTGCCAACGCTACAGAGGGTAGTACCCATAGCAGGTTTACTCCATATCTTCGGGGTGGATTGGCCGAAGAGGAGGACGAGGAGATTGAGAGTCATGCTCCTGGTGAGGAGAGCGAAGCCTTGTCTGCTGGGACTCTGGCACACATGACTGACTTCATGCTATGCTGCCTTTCCTGTGACACTTGTGTTATACGCATTTTAGCCAACTCTGATTACTGGTTTTCACCCTTCTCGATCCCCGCTACAAAGAGAACTTCTCATCTCTTATTCCTCTGGTGGAGAGGACTAGCAAAATGGTGCAATAGCAAAAGGCCCTTGTCAAAAAATTGCTCCAAAAATGTCCAGCTGACAACGCTGGCGGCAGAGTACGTAGTTCCTTGGAGGGGAGACAGGGGAACACACAGCAGTTCCAACAGAGGCAGGGCGACACTCTCCAAGGCCTGGGACAATTTCATGACACCCCACCAGCACCCTCACCCTGATGAGCGGCCTAGTGTGACAACGAGGGAAAAGTTTTGGAAGATGGTGAAGGAGTACCTAGCTGACTATGTCAATGACCTCAGTGATCGCTCTGTATCTTACAATTGTTGGGTGTCTAAGCTGGACATGTGTCACGAACTGGCACTCTACGCCTTAGAAGCACTGGCCTGCCCTGCTGCTAGTATTTTGTCTGAGCGGTTATTTAGTGCCGATTGGGGGCATAATAACTGATAAACGAATCCGCCAGTCAACTGACAATGCTGACAGGTTGACGCTTATCAAAATGAACAAGGCCTGAATTGCCCCTGACTTCTCTACCCCACCAGAGGAAAGCGGCTGAACATGAAGGAACTTTAAATGTGGCTTTTAGGGTGTATTGAATACACTGTATTATCATGTACCTCTTCCTCTTCTCCTCCTCTTCCTCCATCATATCAAACTGCTTATTAGGCTGCCCTCGCTTTTAAATGTTTAAGAGGGTCACATCAGGCCCTCACCCCTAATTTTTAAAAGCATAACCAGCAGGCCCTCAACCCTAATTTTTAAGAGGGTAACCAGCAAGTCCTCGCCCCTAATATTTTAGACGGTCAGATCAGCAACAGGCACTTACCCCTAATGTTTTAGACAGTCAGATTAGCAGCTGCAGCTGGCACTCGCCCCTAAAGTTTTAGAGGATCAGCTCAGCAGCAGAAATAAAGGGTGTATTGAAGTGCCTGTTCCTTGTAATTTTTGGCAGCCCTTCCACTTTGTGCACAGGCTGTATTAGTGTAGGAGTCCCACGACATTAACAATTGTACCACAATGTGAATGAGGCCCTCCTTTATGTGATATACCGGTTGTATCTGAGTGCCTCTTCCTTGTAATTTTTGGCAGCACTTGCACTTTATATACAAGAAAATATATGTTTCCTAACAATTTTTCAATTTCCTAATCAATTTTATCTTCGGCTTTGTGCGTAGTATTGTCATTCGGTAAAAGTGGCGTAATACTCGGACAACATCGTTAACAGCAGCGACTTTGGGGTCCAAGATTCATCCAGACATCCTCCCCATGCTGTTCCCAAACCATTTCAGTGGTGTTTCCACCATTTTCTTACCTTTTCCTATGAACCAGACACCCTCCCCTCTTCAGAGCAGGGGATGCCTGGTCTAGTGCTCGGGTTCTCCCATTGACTTCCATTGAGCTTGGGTGCTCTGTAGAGCACTCGAGCATCACCTAGTGTTCTACCCGAGCACCATAGCACTTGGGTGCTCTATGAACACTACAGGCAATGTCTTTCACAGCCTACTGAGTTATTTTTTTTTCTGCAGTGGCAAGTTAGCACCCTGGCAATGAGACTCAATTCTTTTGACCCTTCAGAATTGTTTCTATCTGGCTTCTACAACAGGCACTTATCTGCCTCATCCAGTGGCATGTTTTGGTTCCCAACAACAGCAGGGAACAGGTTTGCTTGCACTACCCTTGCTTCCTATGGCATGTGTCAAGTCAAGCATCTCCATGCCGTGTTGTAGCTGATCAACCTGAGAGCAAACATTACATTATTACCAGGAAACACTATGTAAGCAGCTTGCCTCAGCTTATGGTGACCTGTAAGGTTAAGGCCCCTCTTCAACCCTCTACAGAGTCATCTTCCTACCACTGCCTTAAGCAACAGAAGCTGCAGTAGCATCGGCAGTCCAAATATTCTCCTTAACATGATGGAGCAAATTTTCCATGTACCAACAGTTCCCACTTAAATGCCCAGGGTCAGGCTTACCTAAACTGTATCAAGTCTCTTATGCATACCCTGTTCCCTGATCCCTTAGGTTTCTGGTCAGGCAGACTGGAACAGTTGCCTGAACTTGTACAACACACTCTCTGTCTTTCTTCTTGCCCAGTGTTCAATGTCATCTTGGAGAGGGCTTTTAGCACAGTGGGGCTGTAGCGACACCCAAACAGACCAAATCATACTCCGTCAGTGTCCAAACAATCACTTTTGTCAAAGTGAGCCAAGTCTGCTGCTTCCTTTGTGCAACTGATGCGACTGACCTACCATCACTTTCTGTTTCGACCTACCTACTATCATGTCCTCTACAGCTGCTGCTGGCATCATGCCACTGATGTGATCTGCCCCCATCAAGTTCTGTATGTTAACGCTGTCAGAAGTGTGTTTACCCATAGTTATGTATGTCAGTGTTACTCAAAGATCATTTATTATTACTGTCATTGGGTTCCAGACTTGGGGAAGCGGGGAAAGGGAAGCAAAAGTTCATATACCAACTTTCTGGGCAACTGTAGCAACTAGTGTTGAGCGAGCATGCTCGGCCGAATACGATATTTGGCTGAGCATGGCAGCGCACGGGACCACAAACACCGTCCCCTCCCTGCACGCTAATTAGCCAATTAGCGTGCGGTGAGCTACTGACATTCACTGTAATAACACCCGGTGACATGTGACCTGGCTCAGTTAGGTCAGGGAGAGCTGCTGCCAAGGAGGGACAGATAGTGTAGGGAAAGAAATTGGCTAGGCAGGGCTAGTTTTTCTGCTTCAAAGACCCAAAAGCCCTTTTAAGGGCTATTATTTCTGGCTGCAATTTTTTTTTTTGGGGGGTGTCAAAAATTGTGCAAGGTTGCCTGACCTAAGCACCACCTGCGGAGTGTGTGCATTATAACATTTTTGTATCCTATATACCTGACATCTGTTGCTATTTTTTCTGCCGCTAATCAAGGCGACATTACCTGCGCTGCGTCTGCTGTATAACGTTTGCGTAAGGAGGGATAGATAGGATTTGGCTATACTGGACTAGTTGTTCTGTTTAAAATACCCAAAAGTCCTTTCAAGGACTGTTGTTATTAGTGATGATCGATCACCACGGGTGCTCTGGCCGAACACTAGGTGGTTCTTGAGTGCTCGGCCGAGCATCCGAGTATAATGGAAGTCAATGGGAGAAGAAAATGGGGGAAACGTCAGAAAATGGTGGAAACACCACAGAAATGCTTAGGGAACAGCATGGGGAGGATGCCTGGATGCATCTTGGATTCCAAAGTCTCAGATATTTACAATGATGTACAACTATTATGCCACTTTTACGGAATGACAATAATACCCCCAAACCAAATATAACATTGATTTTAAAGGAAATATTGTTAGGAAACAAATATTTTACATGGTCAGATCAGCAGCAGACCCTCACCCTAAATGTTTTTGAGTGTCAGCAGCACTGAACGTCAACTTGTCAGGATGAGGAACAGAGTGAAGAACTAACATAGTATTATAGTTTATAAGGCCGAAAAAAGACATCTGTCCATCCAGTTCGGCCTGTTAACCTGCAAGTTGATCCAGAGGAAGGCAAAAAACCTCTGTGAGGTAGAAGCCAATATTTCTTACTTTAAGGGAACAAATTCCTTCCCAAAGAGGAAGAGGAAGTATTGGACGATGAAATCACTGGCCCAACATGGGAAGGAGGCAAACTGAGCGAGGACAGCAGTACAGAGAGG
>ONZH01002240.1:0-29364 GCA_900303285.1 Rhinella marina
ATGGATTTGGAAAAACTTCTAGCATCACCGGTACGGTATTGATTCTTCTCAGTTTAAAATCGTATACGTCCCCTATCTTGGGACCATATTTCATGGATTTTTCGACCATGGAAACGGAAAAAGAGCTTGCTCCTGGCCAGGGGAGTGTCTTCCTACTGCAGCTAAGGGGACGTGTCCATGCTCTGCCTATCACAGGTCAGGAGGCAATTAAAGAAGAACCAAAAAAAACATCAGTACAATATCTAATACGTCCCCTATCCGGGTAAATTGTTTGGAGAGAGGGCCTGTAGGTGGGGGGCAGGCTGGGGGGAAGGAGGTTGAGCTGGAAGAGCCAGAGGAGTGCTCCCTGGGCTAGCGTGTGTGGTGGTGACAACAGCCGGAATGGATTTGGAAAAACTGTAGCATCAACCGGTAGCGGTATCGATTCTTCTCAGTTTAATACTGAATACGTCCCGATCTTGGGACCCTATATTTCATGGATTTTTCGACCACGGAAAACGGAAAAAGAGCTTGCTCTGGCCAGGGGAGTGTCTTTCCCACTGCAGCTAAGGGGACGTGTCCATGCTCTGCCTATCACAGGTCAGGAGGCAATTAAAAGAAGAACCAAAAAAAACATCAGTACAATATCTAATACGTCCCCCTATCCGGGTAAATTGTTTGGAGAGAGGGCCTGTAGGTGGGGGGCAGGCTGGGGGGAAGGAGGTTTATCTGGAAGAGCAAGAGGAGTGCCCCCAGGGCTAGCGTGTGTGGTGGTGACAACAGCCGGAATGGATTTGGAAAAACTGTAGCATCAACCGGTACGGTATCGATTCTTCTCAGTTTAATACCGTATACGTCCCCTATCTTGGGACCTTATATTTCATGGATTTTTCGACCACGGAAAAGGAAAAAAAGCTTGCTCTGGCCAGGGGAGTGTCTTTCCTACTGCAGCTAAGGGGACGTGTCCATGCTCTGCCTATCATAGGTCAGGAGGCAATTAAAAGAAGAACCAAAAAAAACATGAGTACAATATCTAATACGTCCCCTATCAGGGTAAATTGTTTGGAGAAAGGGCCTGTAGGTGGGGGGCAGGCTGGGGGGAAGGAGGTTGAGCTGGAAGAGCCAGAGGAGTGCCCCCTGGGTAGCGTGTGTGGTGGTGATAACAGCCGGATGTAGTTAGAATGACGACGCAGGACCCCAACTTAAAAATTTAGCATCAACCGGTACAGTCGTAAATTATGAGATTGATCAAGTGTGGTATGTCTTCTATGTATACTACTCAGTTTAATACCGTATATGGCAGCTATCCGGAAAAATAGTTTGGAGAGAGAGAAAGATAGGACAAAGACGTAAATTGTTTGGAGAGAGGGCCTGTAGGTGGGGGGCAGGCTGGGGGGAAGGAGGTTTCACTGGAAGAGCCAGAGGATTGCCCCCTGGGCTAGCGTGTGTGGTGGTGACAACAGCCGGATGTAGTTAGAATGACGACGCAAGACCCCAACTTAAAAATTTAGCATCAATTGGTGCAATTGTCAATTATGAGCTCGATCAAGTGTGGCATGACTTTTTAGATGGAGATTGCATGTGGTCACGTACTCCCTGGAACCCCATAGTCACCCCTTCTCTGATGTGCTAGCCCAGAACATTCTCTGCCCTAATTCGCAAGACCTTTTGCAGTCTCCGTGTGCTGACAGTGGGGATTTACCAGTGTTGTCTGAGGAGGTGGTGGACAATGGCGAGACACAGGTGTCGGGGGGTGAGGTAGTTGTATGGGAAGCAATTTACAGTGGGGACTCCTTTGGGGGACTTTCTCATGATGGGACAGATTCAACTTGGGTGGATCAGGCACAGATACAGATCAATTTTTTTTTTTTGTGTTTATTTAACTTTTATTTATCAAAAATAACCACAGAGATATTTATTCGTTATCTTCGCTGCGCAGTTTGGCGTTGGGGTTTGTCACTTTGATGGCGAGCTGTGCCGCTCTCTCCACAATGGTCTTTAGGTTCTTAGATGGAGACGTTGTGGGCGATTTCTGCACAGAAGGACTTGTTGCTCATCAACAGAACCTCGAGCTCCTTGACATTGTGGACCAGGAATTTGCGGAACCCTGTGGGCAGCATGTGTTTGGTCTTCTTGTTGCTACCGTATCCAATGTTGGGCAATATAGGTAATATTATTTTTCACATCTATCCCAAAAATAAAATTTACGCAGTTTGCACAAATAAGACTGGAAACTGGAACTGGAGAGAGGGCCTGTAGGTGGACCTCCAGAAAAATTGTTTGGAGAGAGAGCCTGTAGGTGGACCACAGGTCAGGAGGCAATTAAAAGAAGAACCAAAAAAAACATCAGTACAATATCTAATACGTCCCCTATCCGGGTAAATTGTTTGGAGAGAGGGCCTGTAGGTGGGGGGCAGGCTGGGGGGAAGGAGGTTGAGCTGGAAGAGCCAGAGGATTGCCCCCTGGGCTAGCGTGTGTGGTGGTGACAACAGCCGGATGTAGTTAGAATGACGACGCAGGACCCCAACCTAAAAATTTAGCATTATCCGGTACAATTGTCAATTATGAGCTCGATCAAGTGTGGCATGACTTTTTAGATGGAGATTGCATGTGGTCACGTAATCCCTGGAACCCCATAGTCACCCCTTCTCTGATGTGCTAGCCCAGAACATTCTCTGCCCCAATTCGCAAGACCTTTTGCAGTCTCCATGTGCTGACAGTGGGGATTTACCAGTGTTGTCTGAGGAGGTGGTGGACAATGGCGAGACACAGGTGTCGGGGTGTGAGGTAGTTGTATGGGAAGCAAGTTACAGTGTGGACTCCTTGGGGGGACTTTCTCATGATGGGACAGATTCAACTTGGGTGGATAAGGCACCGGAACAGATCAATTTTTTTTTTTTGTGTTTATTTAACTTTTATTTAGCAAAAATAACCACAGAGATATTTATTCGTTATCTTCGCTGCGCAGTCTGGCATTGGGGTTCGTCACTTTGATGGCGAGCTGTGCCGCTCTCTCAACAATGGTCTTTAGGTTCTTAGATGGAGACGTTGTGGGCGATTTCTGCACAGAAGGACTTGTTGCTCATCAACAGAACCTCGAGCTGCTTAACATTGTGGACCAGGAATTTGCGGAACCCTGTGGGCAGCATGTGTTTGGTCTTCTTGTTGCTACCGTATCCAATGTTGGGCAATATAGCTACGCAGGTAATATTATTTTTCACACCTATCCAAAAAATAAAATTTACGTAGTTTGCGCAAATAAAACTGGAAACTGGAACTGGAGAGAAGGCCTGTAAGTGGACCTACGGAAAAATTGTTTGGAGAGAGGGTCTGTAGGTGGACCTCCGGAAAAATTGTTTGGAGAGAGGGCCTGTAGGTGGAACTCCGGAAAAATTGTTTGGAGAGAGGGCCTGTAGGTGGACCTCCGGAAAAATTGTTTGGAGAAAGGGCCTGTAGGTGGAACTCCGGAAAAATTGCTTGGAGAGAGGGCCTGTAGGTGGATCTCCGTAGAAATTGTTTGGAGAGAGGGCCTGTAGGTGGACCTCCGGAAAAAATGTTTGGAGAGAGGGCATGTAGGTGGACCTCCGAAAAGATTGTTTGGAGAGAGGGCCTGTAGGTGGACCTCCGGAAAAATTGTTTGAAGAGAGGGCCGGTAGGTATACATCCGGAAAAATTGTTTGGAGAGAGGACCTGTAGGTGGACCTCTGGAAAAATTGTTTGAATAGAGGGCCTGTAGGGGGCCCTCCTGAAAAATTGTGGTAAAAGAGTGCCAGTTGGACCTCTGAAAAATGGCGTTTTTTTGGTCAGCGTTAGGCAAAGACGATATGGAGGAGTAGGAGGAGTAGAGAAGAGGAATCGGATAAATAAGTAATGTTAAATTTTAGCTGCTTTCCCCCGGAGGAGATTTGAATTTTGGTGAAATCCAGGCTTTGTTCATTTTAATAAGCGTCAGCCTGTCAGCGCAGTCAGTTGACAGGCATGTACGCTTATCGGCGATGACGCCACCAGCTGCACTGAATACCCGCTCTGACAGCACGCTAGTGGCAGGGCAAGCCAGCACCTCCAAGGTGTACAGCGCCAGTTCAGGCCACGTGTCCAGCTTTGAAACCCAGTAGTTGTATGAAGCAGAGTGATCGCTACGGACGTTGATATGGTCAGCTAGGTACTCCCTCACCATCTTTCTGTACAGCTCCCCCCTACTCTGCCTAGACTGGGGACAGGTGACAGTGTCTTGCTGGGGTGACATAAAAGTGGCAAAGGCCTTGGAGAGCGTTCCCCTGCCAGTGCTGGACAAGCTGCCTGCTCGCCTCCTGTCCCCCGCTACTTGGCCCACAGAACCATGCCCTCTGCCGCTAGCGGCGTCAGATGGGAAGAATTGTTTCAGCTTGTGCACCAGGGCCTGTTGATATCTATTCACTCTCATACTCCTTTCCTCTGCAGGGATGAGAGTGGAAAGGAGTATGAGAGTGGAAAAAATTCTTCTAACGCGAGGGTCACGGGATAGGCAGCCTAACATGAAGTCTACCATGTGCACCAGAGTCCCAACACGCAAGAATTCCCTCTCCTCACTGGCCTGACTCACCATTTCCTCCTCCTCCTCGAAGTCCTCCTCTTCAGCCCATACATGCTCAAGAGTTAAGGACTGAGCACTGGTATGTGCTCTGACTTTTCACTGGAATCTGACTGACCTGACTACCAGTTCTGGTGGAAGTTGACATCTGGCAGTCTACAATCGCTCTGCGCTGCTGGTAAACTCTGGATAACATGTTTAATGTCGAATTCCATCTCGTGGGCACGTCGCACAACAGTCGGTGAGCAGGCAGTTGTAGGCGGCGCTGCGCTGCCCTGAGAGTGGCAGCATCTGTGGTCGACTTGCGGAAATGCGCACAGATGCGGCATACCTTGGTGAGCAAATCAGACAGATTGGGGTATGTTTTGAGGAACCGCTGAACTATGAGATTGAACACGTGGGCCAGGCATGGCACGTGTGTCAGTCTGCCGAGTTGCAGAGCCGCCACCAGGTTACGCCCATTGTCACACACAACCATGCCTGGCTTGAGGTTCAGCGGTGCCAGCCACACATCGGTCTGCGCTGTGATGCCCTGTAACAGCTCTAGGGCAGTGTGCCTTTTGTCACCTAAGCTCAGCAGTTTGAGCACCGCCTGCTGGCGCTTACCCACGGCACTGCTGCTGCGCCTAGAGCTACCGACTGAAGGCGCCGTGCCCACGGATGGTAATTCGGTGGAGGAGGAGGAGGAGGGGTCGGAGGAGGAGGCATAGTACGTCATGTACTGCCCCGCAATCCTCGTTGTGGGCAGTACATGAGCAGCCCCAGGGTCATTCTCGGTCCCAGCCTCCACCAAGTTAACCCAATGTGCCGTCACATTACCGTCACCAGCACTTGTTTACGTGTCTGTGGTTAGGTGGACCTTCTCAGAAACAGCGTTGGTCAGGGCACGGATAATGTTCTGTGACGCGTGCTGGTGTAGGGCTGGGACGGCACATCGGGAAAAATAGTGGCGGCTGGGGACGGAATACCGAGGGGCAGCCACCGCCATGAGATTGCGAAAGGCCTCGGTCTCTAACAGCCTATAGGGCAGCATCTCCAGGCTAAGCAATTTGGAGATGTGTACGTTGAGGGCTTGGGCATGTGGGTGGGTGGAACTGTATTTCCTCTTGCGCTCCAGCGTCTGCTGTAAAGACAGCTGAACGCTGCTCTGGGACACATTGGTGGACACTGTGGAGGATCGTGGAGGCGAAGGTGTGGTTTTCCGGCGGGAGGTGCTTGTCCCGGGGTCCTGTGCAGGGGGTTGACTAGCAGAGGCAGCGAGTGACGCAGGGGGTTGACTAGCAGTGGCAGCGAGTGACACAGGGGAAGGAGCAGTGGTGTGACCCGCAGGAGGTGGTGAACGGCCTTGGTTCCATTGAGTGGGGTGTTTAGCACTCATATGCCTGCGCATGCTGGTGGTGGTTAGGCTAGTAGTGGTGGCACCCCTGCTGATCCTGGTGTGGCACAGGTTGCACACCACAGTCCGTCGGTCATCCTCACTTTCTTTAAAGAACCTCCAGACTTGCGAACATCTAGGCCTCGCCACGGGAGCTTCACTACGTGAAACAGTTGCTGCTGATGCACCAGCTCTGTCCCTGCTTCTCCCTCTGGCCACACCACTGCCTCTTACAACCTGTTCTGGTGCAGCACTCGCCTCCGCCTCAGAAGCAATGTCTTCACTCGGCATATCAACCCAGCTTGGGTCAGTCACCTCGTCATCCTCCAATTCCTCAGTCTGCTCTCCCCTCGGAATTCCTCCCCTAACAACAACTTCACCACTGTCTGACAGCCGTGTCTCCTCATCGTCTGACACCTCTTTACAAACTTCTTCCACTATCTCAACATTGTCATCATCATCATCATCATCACCCACAGACTGCGACAGTTGGAAAACTTGGGCATCGGGAACGAGGTCAGCAGCAACCTAAGAAGTGGTTTGTGACTCTGGGAAGGGTCCAGAAAACAGTTCCTGAGAGTATGCCGGATCGCATTCCAAATTTTCCTTGGAGGGGGCAGACTGGGGGATAGGAGGTTGAGGTGGAGGAGCCAGAGGAGTGCTCCCTTGGGTAACGTGGGTGGACTGCGTGGAAGACTGACTGGTGGACAAATTACTTGAAGCATTGTCCGCAATCCATGAGATCAGCTGTTCGCACTGTTGTGGTTTCAACAGTCCTCTACCACGTGTCCCTGTAAGTTGAGACATGAAGCTAGGGAGTGTAGCTCTGCGGCGTTCCCCTGCTCCCTCATCAGCAGGTACTGTCTCACCCTGCCCAGGACCACGGCCTCTGCCCCCTGCAGTAATTGAATTCCCACGCCCACGCCCTCGTCCTCGACCCTTAGCCCTTGGGTTCAACATTTTCTGTATATAAGTGTATGATATAAAAAAATAAATAAATAAACGGGCCTGGTGTACTGAAACCTACAAACTTGTTCAGTCTGGTTTAATTAAGTGACGTACCTGGACAGAAAATATGGATTGGAGTGAGTGTGCTGAGCTGTGACACACAGAAAGGTTACACGCAGCTGTGTGAAATGGATTTGTATCACTGAGCTAAAACAATAAAAAAATTTATTTTTTTATATATTTTGTTTTCTATATTTTTTTTGTAGTTTTGTTTTTTTGGGAACTTGACGTGCAGGAACTATCGGAGACCTAACTCAAACCCTGTTAACGGTGGCTATTTACACTGCGACCCAAACAAATGTCGCACAGAGATTTTTAGGATCAAGCTATATACGTGACAGGCAGCAAATGACTTGGTTGTATTCAGTGACGTACAGAAAGTGTCACCAGGACAGAAAATACGCATTTGAGTGAGTGTGCTGAACTGTGACACATAGAAAGGTTACACGCAGCTGTGTGAAATGGATTTGTATCACTGAGCTAAAACAACAACTACAACTAATTTTTTTTATATATTTTTTTTTTTAATATTTTTTTTTTTTAGTTTTGTTTTTTTGGGAACGTGACGTGCAGGAACTATCAGAGACCTAACTCACACCCTGTTAATGGTGGCTATTTAGACTGCGACCCAGACAAATGTCGCACAGAGATTTTTTAGATCAAGCTATATACGTGACAGGCAGCAAATGACTTGGTTGTATTCAGTGACGTACAGAAAGTGTCACCTGGACAAAATATACGGATTGGAGTGAGTGTGCTGAACTGTGACACACAGAAAGGTTACACGCAGCTGTGTGAAATGGATTTGTATCACTGAGCTAAAACAACAAATACAACTAATTTTTTTTAATATTTTTTTTTTATATTTTTTTTGAGTTTTGTTTTTTTGGGAACGTGACGTGCAGGAACTATCGGAGACTTATCTCACACCCTGTTAACGGTGGCTATTTAGACTGCGACCCAGACAAATGTCGCACAGAGATTTTTGGGATCAAGCTATATACGTGACAGGCAGCAAATGACTTGGTTGTATTCAGTGACGTACAGAAAGTGTCACCTGGACAGAAAATACGGATTGGAGTGAGTGTGCAGAACTGTGACACACAGAAAGGTTACACGCAGTTGTGTGAAATGGATTTGTATCACTGAGCTAAAACACAAATACAACTAATTTTTTTATATATTTTTTTAATATTTTTTTGTAGTTTTGTTTTTTGGGAACGTGACGTGCAGGAACTATCGGAGACCTAACTCACACCCTGTTAACGGTGGCTATTTAGACTGCGACCCAGACAAATGTTGCACAGAGATTTTTAGGATCAAGCTATATACTTGACAGGCAGCAAATGACTTGGTTGTATTCAGTGACGTACAGAAAGTGTCACCTGGACAGAAAATACGGATTGGAGTGAGTGTGCTGAACTGTGACACACAGAAAGGTTACACACAGCTGTGTGAAATGGATTTGTATCACTGAGCTAAAACAACAAATACAACTAATTTTTTTAATATATTTTTTTTATATTTTTTTTTTAGTTTTGTTTTTTTGGGAACGTGACGTGCAGGAACTATCGGAGACCTAACTCACACCCTGTTAATGGTGGCTATTTAGACTGCGACCCAGACAAATGTCGCACAGAGATTTTTAGGATCAAGCTATATACGTGACAGGCAGCAAATGACTTGGTTGTATTCAGTGACGTACAGAAAGTGTCTCCTGGACAGAAAATAGTGAGTGTACTGAACTGTGACACACAGAATGGTTCCACACTGCTGTGTGCAATGGATTTGTATCACTGAGATATAGCATAAAAAAAAGGGGGTTATATATGGCAATAGCTGCACTACTAGTGCCAGCCAGCCAGCCAAGCCAGGAGACAAAAAAAAATGTCTTCTAGCCCTTAGAAGGGCTGTTGGATTCTTTGTGGGTGATTCCTGCCTAACAGAGAACTAAATGCAGGCCCTAACACTGTCCCTGAAACGCAGCAGCTCTATCCCTAACGACATCCAGACGGCATCTGAGCCGAGCACCGCGGCCAGTCACTAGTATATTCCAGGGTCACCTGATCAGGCCGGCCAACCACTGCTATCGACATGGAAGGGCCCCACGTGATGCTGGGTGTACCGCAGAGTCTCCTGGCTTGTGATTGGCTGTGTTTATAGGCGCCAAAAAAGCACAATGCGGAAGTTGCCATTTCCTCGAGCATGGCGAGATACTCGTCCGAGCAGCGAGCACTTACGAGTACCCTAATACTCGAACGAGCACCAAGCTCGGACGAGTATGCTCGCTCATCTCTTTTTTCTTTTATAATTCTTTTTATTAATATTCAACAATAGGTTAACAAACACGGATCCATCAACCATTGCATTCGAGATACACATATAAAGTTATCAATAAACATCATGCCTTATGTTTGTACAGTGACGATGGCGATCTCGCATAATGTCCAGTTCTCAGGTAATGAAGAATTGCCAGTAGGGCCACATTGTACATTAGTTGAAATCATGTATCTTCTCTTTAGTATGCATATAGATCCACAAAATAATGTTTTAAAGTAATATTAAACAAAATCAAAAGCAAGGTAAAAAAAAACATACAGCCATATGAGAACATGCCCACGGAGTAGGACAGGGATGGAACAAGGAATGGATTATCTATGATGGATACAATTGATCTAGGGAGGAGTGAAAGCAGTGCCGCTGATGGCGTAGCTTGGAGCTGTAGACTAGGAACTTTGAAAAGAGATGATATGAAGGTAAAAATCTCAGACCAGAATTCCGAGATTTTTGGACAGGACCACCAGATGTGTAAGAAGGTACCTATGTGCTCATTACATCTCCAGCAGACCTCTGAAACATTAGGGAACATCTTTTTTAATCTGATAGGGGTTAAGTACCATCTGGTCTGCACCTTATACGTATTTTCTTGTAGAGTAATACATCTGGAGGTCAGTCTTGGAGCTAATAATATATCTTTGAGCTCTTCAGCCATAAAGGTCACCCCAAGATCTTTTTCCCACTCTTTGATAAAGTACAAACTGTCTGGCAATTCCATCCCCTGTAGGTGTCTTCCTACCTTGGAAAGTAACTTTGGTGGGGGTTCTGTTCTGGATATCAGTGTTTCGAACCATGTGAGTTCAGTAGAGTGCCTACGATTTCTGATGACCTTAAGTATTATCGTTTTTAAGTAGTTGTATTGAAGAGTATTTAGACTAGAGACGTGAAGCTTCTTGGCTAAATCTGATTGTGAGGGTATTGTGTTATCCTCACATAACATCTCATCCACCAGTGCTACACACTGTTTGACCTTTTTGGGGAGCATAAAGTAGCCGGCGTCAGACTTGTTAAAACAGTCTCCCACTCTAAGCAAAGGGGAAGGGAATTTCACACAACTATTCCTGAGATTGTCGTCCCTCCAAACCTTCAATGTAGTTGGTACTAATGAATTTCCAGGCAATGTTACCCTCAAGGTGTCTGGATTTGCTAATATTACATGTCTTAGTGGGAGTTGTAGTATGTGTTCCTCCAATGCAATCCATTGTTTATGTGGGGGACGCCTCACCCAGTCCACAATCCGCGCTATGTGTACTGTTTTGTAGAAACGTTGTAGTGATGGCAAGTTGATCCCTCCACGGGTATAGGGTAACTGCAGTATTTTGTATGAGAGTCTGGGTTTTATCGTGCCCCAAATATATCTGGAGCAAATTCTCTGAAACTGCGAAAAGAAAGATCCCGGCAGTTTTATCGGGATGGCCTGTAGCAAGTATGTGAGTTTAGGAACTATTAGAGAATTGAAAATGTTTTTACGTCCTATCCATGATAGAAAGTTTGGGGACCACGAATTCAGAATCTCAGGTATTTCTTTTAGAAGTGGTTTAAAGTTATTCTCATATAGAGAGCCGTAGTTAGGAGCTATGTTCACCCCTAAGAATTTAACTGTGTTCTGAGTCCATGAGAAAGGAGTAATTCTTTTAAGGTGATCAATCGTGTGATGAGGAATATTAATTCCTGACGCTTGGGATTTGGATGGGTTAATTTTGTGGTTGGAGATATAGCTAAAGGAGTCAAATATATGCAGAAGGGCGGGAAATGATTGTTTAGGATTAGACGTGAGAAGTAGCAGGTCGTCAGCATAGACAGCTTGTTTGTATTCATCTTTACCTACAATCAAACCCCTTACCGATTCCGTTTGTCTGATTTTTTGTAGAAGCGGTTCAAGAGTCAGGATAAATAAAATTGGCGACAAAGAGCAGCCCTGCCTAGTCCCATTATTTATTTGAAAGGCTGGGGATAGTATGTCATTAATCCGAATATGCGCACAGGGTGCAGTATACATGGTGAAAATAGCATCTATGAATTGTGTAGGAAAACCAAATCTCCCCAGTGATGCTTTTAGAAAAGGCCAAGCTACTCTATCAAAAGCCTTTTCCGCGTCAGTACCCAGCAGCACTAAGGGTCTTTTCATCTGATTGGTAAGGCTAATAGCATTAATTACTTTATAAGTGTTATCTTTGCCCTCACGTCCCGGTACAAAACCAGTTTGGTCTGAGTGTATCAGGCCATGCAGTAATGGCTTAATCCTGGAAGCTAATATTTTTGCATAGACTTTCAAGTCTATGTTTAATAAAGAAATCGGGCGATAGTTAGAGCAAAGAGTAGGATCTTTTTGTGTTTTGTGTATTAGAGTAATATGGGCCGCCAAGGACTGAGGCAGAAACGGTACACCAGCTAAGGCAGAGTTGACTGATTTCAGTAAGTAGGGAGATAAAACGTCTATGAAGGTGAGATAATACAATAACGACAGCCCATCTGGACCAGGTGATTTCCCCTTCGCCATTGATTTCAGTGTGAGCTTGATTTCCTGTTCCTGAATGGGTTTCAGTAAAGTGGACACCTGATCTTCGGACAAAGAAGGTAAAGAAAGACCCTGTAGGAAGCTCTCTGTGAGCTATTTTTTCTGGGCTTTAATGTCTGCAGAATCAGAGTCATTTATATTATATAGGGCGGTATAATATTTATGAAAGGCATTCGCTATTTCTTTATCCTCAGTAGACAAAGAGTTATCTTCTTTTCTGATTGCAGAAATTCTAGTTTTCCTTTTACGTTGTTTAATTAATGCCATCATAAATCTAGTTGGCTTGTTACCATGGGCAAAGAATTTTTGCCTAAGCGACAGATAGTATTTAGCTGACTGTGCATTAAGAATGTTTTTTTAATTCTTCCCTTTTATTTGTGAGATCTAACAAAAGCTGTTTTGCCAGGGACTGTTTGTGTGCAGATTCTAATTTGGTGATTTCTGAGTAAATTGCGGCAATTCTCTCTTTCCTTTTCTTATTTTCAAATGAAGCTAATGATATGAAAGAACTTCTGATCACTGCCTATGCGATTTTTTATGCGATTCCCATAAAATATGTGGGGAGATCCCTGCTGTGTCATTTATTGAGAAAAATTCTTTAAGGGACTTCTCTATTTTTAATTTAGCTTCTGCGCTATCTAATAGGGTTTCATTTAATCTCCAAGTGTAATCCTTGGGACCCACACCTGGAGAGTCAAAGGTTAAATAGACTGGTGAGTGGTCAGAATGAATCATTGTGACTATCTGTACTTCTGAGCACAAATGAGCATGCGATCGGGGTACCAGCCAATAATCCAGTCTGTGGTATGATAGGTGTGGAGCCGAATGCTCGCTCATCTCTAATAGACATGCATTTTGCCCCCATTGAGGCAGTATTTTTTGACGCTTGGGTTCCAAATTAGACAATTTTTCCCCCATAACACCATATGTGTTTAAGCACCCTCTGTCCCTGATAAGGAACAATTTTTTAAGCTTTGGAACATAAAAAAGCATAACACATGTAACAGAGTGGAATGTTTTTAAACATACTGTTCATTAACACTAGAGATGAACAACATTTTTAAAAATACTATTCTGATGTTTCGCTGAATTTTTCTAAAAATTTGCTTTGTTCCAAATTAATTTGTCAACAACATGCATAGCTAGTCCTTTCTGGTAGTGAAACAGTTACTGTGACAGGCTGGTGGATACCTCAATAACCATTTTCGTACGCATCCCAATTGGAGAATCAAGGCATAATAGAATTGCTTACATAATAAACAAGATGGATATCACAATCGAACAAGACAATAAACAAGGTGGACATCCCAATAACAGTAGAACAAGAAAGGTTATCCCCCCCCAATTTGAGAATCAAGGCATAAGGCCCCTTTCACACGAGCTGTTTATCTATTAAACAAGGTGGACACCCCACTTATAGTAAAAGTAGACAGGTTATTCATCCCAATTTGAAAATCAAGACATAATAGAATTGCTTATTTATTAAACAATGTGGGCACCCCAACAACATTAGAATTAGACATTGTATTAACCCCAGTTTGAGAATCAAGGTCTAATAGAATTGTATATCTATCAAATAATGTGGACACCCCACTAACAGTAGAAGTAGACAGGTTATTCACCCCAATTTGAGAATCAAGGCCTAATGGGATTGCTTATCAAACAAGATGGACACCCCAATAACAGTAATATTTGAAAGCTTATTCACCCTGATTTGAGAATCAAGGCCTAATGGAATTGTTTATCCACTGAACAAGGAGAACACTGTTCAATTAGATAGCTTTGTGCTTTACACAGGGATTGATGCAAACTCCATTGTCTCCTTCAGCTTCAGATTATTAGAAGGCATTATATACCAATTTTCAGGGCAATTGGATCAACTTTGGTTTTGGTACAATTGATTCAGGTCTGAACTGAACTTTTTCAAAAATTCGACCAACCTGAAACAAACCAAATATAGTAATATCACTTTATGATAACCTTTTTGGGTTCAATACAATGACATTATCTGGCCACAACATGATAGTATTTGAGCATGTTGTTGTGGTATTAGGTTTTGTACAGCATTATTAAGACATTACTAGTTGTGTGCTACCTGACGATGTTTTCTGGGTATTATCTGGCAGCATTTTGGAATAATACAGTAATATCATTTGGACAAATAATAGGTGTTGGTATATTTTCATTTTTAAATAAGTCTTAAAATTCTGTTTCAATTTTATCATTTCTACAGAACTCAAGATGACAAATAATGGAACAGGGCTCTTGCCAATAACCCAGGAACGCATCAGAGGTTATGTACAATGATAGACTGAAGCATCATCATTAAAAAATAAATACAAATAAAATAACTTTTTATGTTAAGTAAAAAAAAAGTGTACTTAATTGTAAGTGGGTGGTGACATTAAAGTTATTGCTTTATGGTCAAGGCCACTGTTAACTTGTTCCTGCTGAATGGCAGAGACTGCAAACTACAGTAAACATCAAATTCTAATAGTCATTTGCACAAAGTGTCTGGAAAATATTCTACTGAGTGTCTGTTAACATTTTAGTTTTGATATGTTGTTTTGTCTGGTTTGCTTTACTTTAATATACAGTATATTCGTTATTTATATGGTAATGAATGTAAAATCTAAGACTAGTATATGCATCACCTATAAATTTTAAGGACATTCTGATATCACATTATTTTCGGTGCATTGAAGCTTAAGAACCATATGTCGGTAACAGCTGTCTTACACTTAACAATTGTAGTATCTGACTTATTTCCATTATGTTATGTGCGTACTTCAGTTATCTTCACATGAATTATAGCATCTGAGGTTTCCTTATACTTTATTTTTATTTTAAACATGTATCTTATTTTATTTGGAAAATAAAATGCACTGTATCTAAAATGTAACATACACAGCAATACCACATAGCACTGTCTAATACCTGACTCTGTATATTATAAACTCATGATACATGACATTGCTCCCTTAGCAAGGATAACTTTCCTGTAAGCAAAATGTTTACCAAATGGAATAAATAAGAATAACATATAAAAAGAATTGTATCAGACATAAAACATCATGGTTAGGAGTTAACATTGAATATTTAAATTTAGAAAGTGAATAAATTGTCCATGAAATATGCAGTGGATATTCTACCACAGAAGATGATGCAGCTTCTACTTGTGCAACTGACTTCCTTTACCCTGTCTCACTTTTGTCATTGTCAGGCTTTTTCATTGTGGTGTGTTGAGTAGCATCCTAAAGAGACATACACGTCAGCTATTAGTGTGCAGCCGGTGAGTACGTACTGTAGTACTGAAAACTTAAAGGGAATTTGTCATCAGAAAATGACCTGCTGTTTAACCACTTCCCATCCAGGCCATTTACCCTCTTCCTGACCAATTTTGCAAATCTGACATGTGTCACTTCATGTGGTGATAACTTTGGAACGCTTTTACTTATCCAAGCCATTCATAGATTGTTTACTTGTGACACATTGTACTTTGTGTTAATGGTAAATTTGAGTCAATATATTTTACCTTTATTTATAAAACAATCCAAAATTTACTGAAAATTTTGAAAAAAAATCAAAATTTTTTAAATATTAATTTCTCTGCTTTTAAGTTGCATAGAGATATCTAATAAAATTGTTATTAATGAACATTCACCATATGTCCACTTTATGTTGGCATAATTTTGGAAATGTAATTTTATTTTTTGAGGATGTTAGAAGGATTCAAATTTTAGATGTAATTTGTAAGATTTTCATGAAAATTTGCAATAGTTAATTTTAAAGGACGTTTGCAGTTCTAAAGTGACTTTGAGGGGCTTAAATAATTGAAACCTCCCATAAATGAACATATTTTAGAAACTACAGCCCCCAATGTAATACAAACTGATTTTTACAAAGTTTGTTAACCCTTTAGATTTCCCACAAGAATTAAAACAGAAGGAAGGTGAAATGTAAAAATATATATATATATATATATATATATATATATATATATATATATATATATTGCAGATTTTCAATTTTTAATTCATTTTTCCTATAAGATAGCAAGGGTAAACCGCAAATCAAACCTGAATATTTATTTTCCTGATTCTGAAGTTTGCAGAAACACCCCATATGTGGTTGTAAACTGCTCTGTGACCGGCAGTAATGAGAGGGAGATAGTACAAGCAGTTGTGATGGCTTTGACAGCTTGTCAGAGTGATCAAAAGCCTGGAGGTCAGGTAAAAAGGTCTCAGGTTAAAGCTCCATGTTCTTGGCTGTCAGGAGGCAGCTGAGTCATGGAGCTTCTATGTACAGGTGCTGCACACAGGGGGCAAAACTCAAGGACGTTTTAAAACGTCCATTCAGAAATAGAGATCCACTACCAGGACGTTTATAGTCAATGGGCAGACTTGAAGTGGTTAAAAACATATTTTTAAATAATTTTTGATGTTATTTTTAAATTTCCCTTGTCACTTTTCATATTTAAACTAAAAACATAAATCCTGCAGTTTTTGAACTGGTCACTATGTCTTTTTTTTTTTTTTTTGCTTTATTAAGTATTCCAAAATATAACAACACCTATTACATAATTACATATAATCCGTTCCCTAAAAAGGACAAAACACAAACAGAGAATATATAAGATCATGTATCTTTCCTCTATCCCATCCCACACCCCTCCCTCCCTATATCTGGCTGCCGGTAATTCTAATACTTTAGTATACCTAAAAGTTTAATTTGTCCACAATTTCCATACATTCTCCCATTTTCGTTTCATTAACTGAGTGTTACATCTTATTTTTTCATAGGTCTTAACCCTTCTGCATAGATTAATCCACTCCATAGTTTCTGGCTCCTTAGTTTCTATCCAGTATCTCATAATCACCACCCTCGCTAAGTGTAGTACTATAATTATGAGTTTTTGCATGGCATACGCAGCTATTGTACTCGGTGTCCCACCTAAAATAGCTATCTGTGGGATAAATGGGATTTGGGCCTTTAAAGTATCCTCTATTGTCTTATATATATTTTCCCAGTATGTTTTTATTTTTCTGCAACTCCACACCACACCAACTGGTCACTGTGTCTAATAATTGGCACCACTTTTTGTACAGATCTCTTTACTGCAATTAACTCATTCTAATCCTGCCTGTAATGATATCACCTCTGTGTATAGATAAGACAAGATCCACCACTCCCAATTGGTGATTGCCAAATCTTATCTATTCTTCCCTAAACAATGACCTCTGCAAAGGTTACAGAGCATGCCTAGAAAACTTTCTCCTCTCCTGACTATTGTGTCTATGGCACATGTGGCTCCTGTAAAGCAATTTTTTATGCTGTGTAAATGCTGTTAAGAACAGCTCAGGCAAGTTGGCCGCCCCCATAATCATGTTCAGAAAATAACATAAAAAAATCTAAAAACAGAAAATAAAAGCAGATAAGAAAAAAAGGATATGTGTTACTATCTAGACATAATTGGCATATACATTTTTTGTTGACATATTTCCTTTCAACCATCTCAGAATTGCCATGCTTTACCTACACATGAAGAATACTTGCTTCCATTTGTGAGGTATATTTTAGATTTAGGTTTGTTATTTTAGATTTCACCCTGATTGATTTCTAATTCTGCCTTTTGATTTCTGTTTTTCTTCACCAATAGCAGTCTATAGTGTTTTTAAATAAAGACCCACTTAGACTGCCCAATGTTCAGGCAGATTTTTGCTAAAGAGGTGGTGCTGATTACCTGATGAATGAGCAGAACTTTCATCCGGTAGAAGGATAGTGGGTGTGATCACCAAAATCATTATTTTCTGGCAGCTGTCACGGTGAGACGATGACGCATCCCATCCTTGCTGCACTGCCGGTCTTCCATGTCTAATTCCGAATGAGAACGTGGCAGGGGTCCTCGTTCCCATGGAGATCTGGGGGCAAAGATTACCCAGCAGTGTGCGCTTTCCGGTGTATGCCCAGCAGCGTACGCTTCCTAGCATACGTTCACTTCCTTCTGGCGTAGAGAATGTGAGGTGGACTCGGCAGTGTACGCTTCCTGGCGTGGTCTGCGAATGCCTGCCCCTTAGTGACGTACAAGCAGGGCAGGTGAACACTGGCGTGGATATACCACCGCTCACCTGTGGAGAGACAGTATTGGGATCATGTGACTCTGGCCACGTCACATGAACCACCTGTGGGACTATTTAACAGGCAGCCTGCTGGCCACAAGATGCTTGTGATTGGTCTTTTTACCTGAACTTGAACGATTGTGAACTGCTGTGACTACTGTGCTTTATTTTGGCTTGTGAATTTGACTTTGTCTTCATCTCCTCCTTTTGTACTTCGTTATCTCTTGGCTTTGGCTCGTGTTTTTTTTACTTTGCTTCTGTTTGTTCCTCTGGTTTTTGACATGACTTCCTGGTTTGACTTCAGCTTGGTGACATTGTTATACTGTGTGTGTTCTGTCTTTTGTTTATTGTTTTCTCCTGTTATGCCCCCCTCCCTGTACGCCCCAGCATGTACCTAGGCTAGGGACTGTTGACAAGTTGTACGCCGTTGCCTAGGACGGGCCGTGCAAGTAGACAGGGTCAGCGGTGGGGTTGAGTTCAAGGCTGCACATACCCCTGAACTGTGTCAGCAGCAGATTGTGGTGTCTTAAAAACACTCTGCTACCAGCAAACAATGATTCTGTATTGGCACAAGCAAAGGCATTAGCAATCACTTCTTCCCATACTGTGAAGGGGGTCACTGCATGTAAAAGCAGCAGTCTCCTTCACTGACGAGTAGGCGATTTTTGGGAAGAAATGCTTCCTTCTCAAAAATCATCTGCTCAATCCTGACCTTGGATTTGATGGATTTATTGTCACACATGATAAGGCCAAAAGCACACAAACATATTTTTTTCCATGTCAGTTCCGTTTTTCGGCGGACCATATGTGGAACCATTCATTTTAATTGGTCCGCAAAAAAACCCAAAGGAACTCCGTGTGCATTCCGTTTAAGTATGTCCATATTTCCTTTTCGCAAAAAAATAGAACATGTCTAGAGATGAGCGAGCACTAAAATGCTCGGGTGCTCGTTATTCGAGACAAACTTTTCCCGATGCTCGGGTGCTCGTTTTGAGTAACAAACCCCATTGAAGTCAATGGGAGACTCGAGCATTTTTTGCAGGGGATCAAGGCTCTGCCTAGGGAAAGCTGGGTGAAAACCTGAAAACATCAGAAAATGATGGAAACACCACGGAGATGGACAGGAAACAGCAGGGGCAGCATGCATGGATGCCTCTGAGGCTGCCTAATCCCACCATTACCCCAAATTCTCAGGCAACAGCCTGGTGGTTACCCTTATGGCAATTGTGTTCACGCAGACCAAGAAAGGGGAGGCACATACCCATTACATGTTAGGGAAGCACCCAACTAGGTGCAAAGAAAAATTGTTTAGAGAGAGGGCCTGTAGGTGGACCTCCGGAAAAATTGTTTGGAGAGAGAGCCTGTAGGTGGACCTCCAGAAAAATTGTTTGGAGAGAGGGCCTGTAGGTGGACCTCCAGAAAAATTATTTACAGAGAGGGCCTGTAGGTGGACCTCCGGAAAAACTGTGGTAAAAGAGTGCCAGTTGGACCTCTAAAAAATTACGTTTTTTGGGTCAGCGTTAGGCAAAGACGACAAGGAGGAGGAGGAGTAGAAGGAGTAGAGAAGAGGAATTGGATACATAAGTAATGTTAATCTTTAGCTGCTTTCCCCCAGAGGAGATTTGAATTCCGGTAAAATCCAGGCTTTGTTCATTTTAATAAGCGTCAGCCTGTCAGCGCTGTCAGTTGAAAGGCGTGTACGCTTATCGGTGATGACGCCACCAGCTGCACTGAATACAAGCTCTGACAACACGCTAGCGGCAGGGCAGGCCAGCACCTCCAAAGCATACAGCGCCAGTTCAGGCCACGTGTCCAGCTTTGAAACCCAGTAGTTGTATGGAGCACAGTGATCGGCCCGGACGTTGGTATGGTCAGCTAGGTACTCCCTCACCATCTTTCTGTAAAGCTCACCCCTACTCTGCCTAGACTGGGGACAGGTGACAGTGTCTTGCTGGGGTGACATAAAACTGGCAAAGGCCTTGGAGAGCGTTCCCCTGCCAGTGCTGGACAAGCTGCCTGCTCACCTCCTCTCCCCCGCTACTTGGCCCACAGAACCATGCCCTCTGCCGCTAGTGGCGTCAGATGGGAAGGATTGTTTCAGCTTGTGCTCCAGGGCATGTTGATATTGATTCACTCTCATACTCCTTACCTCTGCAGGGATGAGAGTGGAAAGGTTCTGCTTGTACCATGGGTTCAGGAGAGTGAACACCCAGTAATCGGTGTTTGAAAAAATGCTTCTAACGCAAGGGTCACGGGATAGGCAGCCTAACATGAAGTCTGCCATGTGCGCCAGAGTCCCAACACGCAAGAATTCCCTCTCCTCACTGGCCTGACTCTCCATTTCCTCCTCCTCCTCCTCCTCCAAGTCCTCCTCTTCAGCCCATACACGCTCAAGAGTTAAGAAGGACTGAGCACTGGTACCCTCTTCTGTCTCGCCGACATTCTCCTCCTCTTCCTCCTCATCATCACCCCCCTCCTCCGATACGCGCTGAGAAACAGACCGGAGGGTGCTCTGGCTATCAAGCGGTGTATCTTCCTCCACCGTCTCTTGTGACAAGCGCAAAGCATCCGACTTCATGCTGAGCAGTGAGTTTTTCAACAGACAAAGCAGCGGGATGGTGAGGCTGATAATGGCGGCATCGCTGCTGACCATCTGTGTTGACTCCTCAAAGTTGCTCAACACCTGGCAGATATCAGACATCCACGTCCACTCCTCATTGTAGACTTGAGGAATCTGAGTGACCTGACTACCAGTTCTGGTGGAAGTTGACATCTGGCAGTCTACAATCGCTCTGCGCTGCTGGTAAACTCTGGATAACATGTTTAATGTCGAATACCATCTTGTGGGCACTTCGCACAACAGTCGGTGAGCGGGCAGTTGTAGGCGGAGCTGCGCTGCCCTGAGAGTGGCAGCATCTGTGGTCGACTTGCGGAAATGCGCACAGATGCGGCGCACCTTGGTGAGCAAATCAGACAGATTGGGGTATGTCTTGAGGAACCGCTGAACTATTAGATTGAACAAGTGGGCCAGGCATGGCACATGTGTCAGTTTGCCGAGTTGCAGAGCCGCCACCAGGTTACGCCTGCTGTCACACACAACCATGCCTGGCTTGAGGTTCAACGGTGCCAGCCATAGATCGGTCTGCGCCATGATGCCCTATAACAGCTCTTGGGTGGTGTGACTTTTGTCACCTAAGCTCAGCAGTTTGAGCACCGCCTGCTGGCGCTTACCCACGGCACTGCTGCTGCGCCTAGAGCTACCGACTGAAGGCACCGTGCCCACGGATGGTAATTCAGAGGAGGAGGTGGAGGAGGAGGAGGGGTCGGAGGAGGAGGCATAGTATGTCTGAGAGACCGTGATCGAGGTAGGCCCCGCAATCCTCGGTGTGGGCAGTACATGAGCGGCCCCAGGGTCAGACTCTGTCCCAGCCTCAACCAAGTTAACCCAATGTGCCGTCAGTGATATATAGTGTCCCTGCCCGGCAGCACTTGTCCACGTGTCCGTGGTTAGGTGGACCTTCTCAGAAACAGCATTGGTCAGGGCACGGATGATGTTCTGTGACACGTGCTGGTGTAGGGATGGGATGGAACATTGGGAAAAATAGTGGTGGCTGGGGACCGAATACTGAGGGGCAGCCACCACGATGAGATTGCGAAAGGCCTCGGTCTCTACCAGCCTATAGGGCAGCATCTCCAGGCTCAGCAATTTGGAGATGTGGACGTTGAGGGCTTTGGCATGTGGGTGGGTGGAACTGTATTTCCTCTTGCGCTCCAGCGTCTGCTGTAAAGACAGCTGAACGCTGCGCTGGGACACATTGGTGGACACTGTGGAGGATCGTGGAGGCGAAAATGTGGTTTTCCGGCGGGAGGCGCTCGTGCCGGGGTCCTGTGCAGGGGGTTGACTAGCAGAGGCAGCGAGTGACACAGGGGAAGGAGCAGTGGTGAGACCCGCAGGAGGTGAACGGCCTTGGTTCCATTGAGTGGGGTGTTTAGCACTCATATGCCTGCGCATGCTGGTGGTGGTTAGGCTAGTAATGGTGGCACCCCCTGCTGATCCTGGTGTGGCACAGGTTGCACACCACAGTCCGTCGGTCATGCTCACTTTCTTTAAAGAACCTCCAAACTTGCGAACATCTAGGCCTCGCCACGGGAACTTCACTAAGTGAAACAGTTGCTGCTGATGCACCAGCTCTGGCCCTGCTTCTCCCTCTGGCCACACCACTGCCTCTTCCAACTTGTTTTGGTGCAGCACTCGCCTCCGCCTCAGAAGCACTTTCTTCACTCGGCTTATCAACCCAGCTTGGGTCAGTCACCTCGTCATCCTCCGATTCCTAAGTCTGCTCCCCCCTCGGACTTCCTGCCCTGACAACAACTTCACCACTGTCTGACAACCGTGTCTCCTCATCGTCCGACACCTCTTTACACACTTCTTCCACTAAGTCAACAATGTCATCATCATCACCCACAGACTGCGACAGTTGGAAAACTTGGGCATCGGGAAAGAGGTCAGCAGCAACCTGAGAAGTGGTTTGTCACTCTGGGAAGGGTCCAGAAAACAGTTCCTCAGAGTATGCCGGATCGCATTCCAAATTTTCCTCGGAGGGGGCAGACTGGGGGGAAGGAGGTTGAGGTGGAGGAGCCAGAGGAGTGCTCCCTTGAGTAACATGGGTGGACTGCGTGGAAGACTGACTGGTGGACAAATTACTTGAAGCATTGTCCACAATCCACGACATGTGCTGTTCGCACTGTTGTGGTTTCAACAGTCCTCTACCACGTGTCCCTGTAAGTTGAGACATGAAGCTAGGGAGTGTAGCTCTGCGGCGTTCCCCTGCTCCCTCATCAGCAGGTACTGTCTCACCCTGCCCAGGACCACGGCCTCTGCCCCCTGCAGTAATTGAATGCCCACGCCCTCGTCCTCGACCCTTAGCCCTGGGGTTCAACATTTTCTGTATATAAGTGTATTATATAAAAAATAAAAACAAAAATGTGCCTGCTGTACTGAAACCCACAAACTTGTTCAATCTGAACAAGAAAATATATAGGTGGATAAGTTAGAGCAAAATTACGTATGTTATTACGTACCGTGCAGTATGGAGCAATTACACTGAAACTATTAGATTAGACAGACTTGGTCTGCTTAAGTGTTACCCAGACAAATGTCGCAGAGAGATTTTTGTAATGTAGCTGTATCAGTGACAGCAAAAGACCTTTTTTAATTACGTGACGTACAGTATAGGTCACCTGGACAGAAAATACGGATTGTGGTTTGTATATAGGTGGATAAGTTAGAGCTAAATTACGTATGTTATTACGTACCGTGCAGTATGGAGCAATTACACTGAAACTATTAGATTAGGCAGACTTGGTCTGCTTAAGTGCAACCCAGACAAATGTCGCACAGAGATTTTTGTAATGTAGCTGTATCAGTGACAGCAAAAGACCTTTTTTAATTACATGACGTACAGCATAGGTCACCTGGACAGAAAATACGGATTGTGGTTTGTGGTGACTGGACAGCTGAACTGTGGCACACAGAATGGTTCCACACAGCTGTATGAAATGGATTTGTATCACCGAGATAAAACAACAAAAAAACTATTTATTTATTTTTTTTTAATATATATATATTTTTTTTAACGTGACGTGCAGAAACTATCAGAGAGCAAACTCAGCCCCTGCTGACTGTGGCTATTTTGACTGCAACCCAGACAAATATCGCACAGAGATTTTTGTAATGTAGCTGTATCAGTGACAGCAAAAGACCTTTTTTAATTACGTGACGTACAGAATGTGTCACCTGGACAGAAAATACGGATTGTGCTTTGTATATAGGTGGATAAGTTAGAGCAAAATTACGTATGTTTTTACGTACCGTGCAGTATGGAGCAATTACACTGAAACTATTAGATTAGGCAGACTTGGTCTGCTTAAGTGCAACCCAGACAAATGTCGCACAGAGATTTTTGTAATGTAGCTGTATCAGTGACAGCAAAAGACCTTTTTTAATTACGTGACGTACAGTATGGGTCACCTGGACAGAAAATACGGATTGTGGTTTGTGGTGAGTGGACAGCTGAACTGTGGCACACAGAATGGTTCCACACAGCTGTATGAAATGGATTTGTATCACTGAGATAAATCAATAAAAAAAAAAGTGTTATATATGGCTGTTGGGTTCTTTTCAGATCACTCCTGCCTAACAGAGAACTAAATGCAGGCCCTAACACTCTCCCTGAAACGCAGCCGATCTGTCCCTAACGACATCCAGACAGCATCTGAGCCGAGAACCGCGGGCAGTCACTAGTATATTCCAGGGTCACCTGATCAGGCCAGCCAACCTCTGCTATCGACATGTAAGGGCCCCACGTGATGCTGGGTGTACCGCAGAGTCTCCTGGCTTGTGACTGGCTGAGTTTATAGGAGCCAAAAATTCAAAATGCGGGAGATGCCATTTCCTCGAGCATGGCGAGATACTCGTCCTAGCAGCGAGCACTTACGAGTACCGTAATATTCGAACGAGCACCAAGCTCAGACGAGCATGCTCGCTCATCTCTAAACATGTCCAATTATTGTCCACATTACGGACAAGGAGAAAACTGAAGATGCACAATTTTTGTGCTTTCTTTTTGAAAAAATCGCAAAAAACAAAGCACTCTACAGGAAATTCATGTCTTTTTTGGCTTTAAAAAAAGTCCTCAACCTGGTTTTTCTACCTTTTAAATGCAATTGTGACTTTTTTAGTTGTCATCTGCATTTTACAACAACCCTTGCCAGGTTTACAAAAAGGGGGCATGTTCCTGTTGCATTCATCATTATTCATTCCAGAAATTGGCCTTAATAATGGCTGAAATCTATGGTAACTCAGAGCTTCCGTAAATTTCATTCAGGTAAACAGACTGCTGGAGGAGGCATGTAACTTATGCTGAGACCTCCTCTTCATCATAAATCTTATGCCTCCTTCATGAGCCCAGGCTCGATCAGATATCAGAGAAATCAGGGTCTGCTGCAGGTTTGAACTTAAAGGAGTTCTCCTGGAATTTAGAAAATGAAAATACTTAAATATTATTTTATAATAAATATATTCTCAAATACCTTACATTAGTTAAAATGGCTTGTTTTGTCTGGGCAGCAATTATAAGGGGAAACAAAATTACTATCCAATTAGTTCACACAAAACCTGTCCTCATAACACAGGAGGACAAGCTACTTCACTGAGGTAAAGAGATTCCTCATCCTCCTCTCTGATCTACTGGTCAGGGGTTATGATCCTGAATACAGAAGATAAGATCTTCAGCTGAATCTTTGTGGGAATTTAGTTCATAAGGAGACATGAAGTACAGAGAGGACTGACAGGACAGACTGTGGTAATGGAGACTGCACACAAGTGTTGCTGCTCATTAGCCACATCCCCACCTCCTCATGTATCCATCATCTTCTCCATTCCCAGAGAGATTCACCTATATTCAGGATCATAATCTCTGAAAGGCAGAGCAGAGATGAGGATGAGGCAGCTCTTTACCTCAGTGTTGTGAAGTAACTTGTCCTCCTGCGTGATTAGGATACGTTTTGTGTGTACTAATTGGACGGCGGCCATTTTATCTCTCCTAATGATTGCTCCCTAGACAAAACGATCCATTACAACTAATGAAAGGTATTTGCGAATATTTTTATTATAAAATAATATTTAAGTATTGTCATTTTTTTTATTATTCCTGGAGAACCCCTTTAAGAAAAAAAAACAAACAGTAAAAACCCAAAGAAAATGCCAGAAAACACAGCAAAAAGCTATCTATGAAGTTATCTTATGCAGTTTTTGTGGCAGTTTTTCGTGCCAGTTTCACGAGTCAAAGCCAGGAGTGAATTCAAATAGAAAGAATATATAACAAAATAACTTATACATTTTGCTGCTTGATCCACTTCTGACTTTGACTGCCTTCAAAACTGCATGTGTTTTTCCAGTCTTAGGCCACTTCCAAAATTATCAGTATTTTGCATCAGCATTTCTAAGCCAAAAATTTGTGAAACTCACAGAAAAAAAAAAGCACTATGAGTGCCTTTTCTATATTTTGTCATGGTTTTGGCTTACAAACAGTAATGAAAAACATGACTAAATACTGACTGTGCGAAAGTGGCCTTAGCGGTTTCACTCATAGGGGGTCATTTATAAAAGCAAGCTTTTTTAATGTAAAAAAAAGGTTACAAAATATGATGCAAATGAGATTTTGCACAAAGATTTTGCAACGTCTTATGTTTTACGCCACTCTTGCTACTTTTTAAAAAAAAAGGTAGGTGGAGTTTAAAGAAAAGGGGCAGGACCACCATGGGCTGCCATAAAACATTTCTATTAACTTGTGCCTGAAAACTGGTGTAAATTATAATGGAAATCTACTAACCAAGAGCAAATCAATTATAATAAATGTATTCAAAATCAGCCTCCTAGATCAGTGAGGGGCTAGCCCCACTGCTCAAGAGGCCCTCCCGTCACACTTAATTGAAGTGGCCAGACATTTGGCCTGACACTGCCAATCTTGTGCTGGCAACATTGCTATGAATACTGGTACAAGCAAGGAGGGCCTGATGCTGCTACTTGAACAATGCAGATACTAACTTAAAATGCACAGCTGATGCCTTGGTACACCCAAAAGTGGAGGCGTCGGCATCAGACAAAGGAATGCCCAGATGTCAGTATTGCATATGCAGTCTGTATCTGCTCTCCTCAGGTAAAAGCAGATCCTCTCTTTTTGCACTGATTCTTGGAGTTAACTTCTTGCTGCTCTAGAAGGGTGAAATTTAATAAATATAATTTATTAGAATCAATTCACTCATCTCTAAAATCAATTCAAGTTCCTAGCTGGTGTAAATTTTTATTTCCATCACACAAACATCAGAAGATGCAGCAGATTCATGAGGCGTGCTCCTCTTAAATTGATCATCTTTTCCATCAGAAGATTTTTAGTAAGCCTAACATTTCAAATTTTCTTCATTAGTAAATAAGGTCCATAGCTTTTTTGTGCTGAAAAGGCCACTGTAGTTTTTGAGACAAATTCAGGATTGCATATATCCTTCCTTTGAATTTCCCATTCCTGATGAATCCACTTTCTTGCTTTGTCTCAAAAGACTGCATGACAAAATAGTGACTTGTTTCTAAGACGAAATGTGTGAAACCACCCTCAAGCTGGCGTCACACATAGGTTGTTTTGGCCATTTTTATGGACTTTTCGCTCCGGCTGCCTCTCAGCAGGGGTTAACGTGCTGTGGCCGGATCCGCGGCCCGCCCCCATCACATTATTAAATTTGGGCCGGAGCGCGGTTCCGGCCCCAAACGTGTACCTGCAGCAGGACGGATCCGGAGGGATCCTTCACCCGCCGGATCAGGGCTGCCGCTAGTGTAGAAGTAGCCTTAGGCCATTATTTCATGATTTTTGACAGCTGCTGCACCACAGAGGAGCCACTCTCACCGTCCTCCACCCCAGCGAGAGAGGACCCCACCTGCCCCTCCAACACCACCAGCCCAGCTACCAGAGGTAGAAGGCAGGTAAATAAAAAATGGGTGGACCTTCTGACTTCAAAATATGAGCTAAATGTATGTTTTATCTTTGGTAGCTTCAACCGACAGGGAGCAGTTGTCCCCTGGACCATGGGAAGACCACTCCGTATGGGTGTCTAGTAAGTACTACAAAAGGCTCAGTCAGTACAGAATACATGTCATTGAATAAGTCGCTCCAGTACATTAAAGTTTAGATTTTTTTTGTGGGACAACTACTGTAACTCAATCATACAAACTAAGTACATAACTGTTTCCACCCCTACAGACATCCCCACTGACTTCGAAGTGGAGGCTGGATTACGGCGCCTTGGGTCCAGGCTCCACGCTGCCTCCCGGCTCATTCGTGGCCTGCAGCTGTAGCTGCAAGAGTGGCAGGGCATGATGGGCCGACATCGGCAAAGGCCGGCGTAATCTTATGTTTTTGTTCCTTTCTTTTGTTTATTATATTATTTATTTGTTAAATATAATGTTTTATTTATTATTAAAATATTCTTCAAAAAAATGTGTTTTGAGTGTTTTGTTAAACCTTTAACACATTCCTGATCCTGACCATAGTGTGAAGAAGAGTTTTTTTCCCACGGCCATTTTCCCATATTAACCCTTACAGTACCGGCGCCGTACATGTACGGCGCAAAAATCACTGCCGCAAGTCCCAGCGCCGTGCTGTGCCCAAGTGCTGGACCCCTGCTGAATGCGCCAGCATCGGTGAAAACACCGATGCCGGCGCATTAACCCTTCATGTGCCGCGGTCAGCGCTGACCGCGGCACATGCGGTGTGCGGGAGAGAAAAGACTTCAGGATGGCGAGCGGGGGGGGCCATCGGGTCCCCGTGCTGCTGTGACGGGGACCCGATGGCTCGGATAGCAGCCCGATGCCTTCCTTAGGCATCGTGGCTGCTATCCCTGCATTCCTGTGCGATCCAGCCCCCTGGATCGCACAGGAAGCAGTCTGTAAGTGTATTACATTGAGTAATACACTTACAGCCAATGCATTACAATACAAAAGTATTGTAATGCATTGTAAAGGGGATCAGACCCCCAAAAGTTAAAGTGGAAAAAAAAGTTAAAAGATAAAGTTTCCTAAAAAAAAATAATAATAAAAGTTTCAAGTAAAAAAAAAAAAAAGCCATTTTCCAAAAAAAGTTAAAAAAAATTGTAAAAAAAAGGTAAAAAAAGAAAGATAAACATATTAGGTATCGCCGCGTCCATATCGACCGGCTCTATAAAAATATCACATCATCCACCCCGCCAGGCAAATGCTGGAAAAAAAAAAAAACGTGCCAAAACAGACATTTTTTGGTCACCTTCCCTTACAAAAAGTGTAATAGCAGGCGATCAAAAAGGCGTATGTACCTCAAAATGGTACCAATCAAACCGTCATCTTGTCCTGCAAAAACGATACCCTACCTGAGACAATCGCCTGAAAACTGAAAAAAATACGGCTCTTTGAAAATGGCAACACAAAAAAAGATTTGATTCTGTTCTAAAATGCATCTAATGTGTAAAACTTTCCAAAAATAAAAAAGTTACACATATTGGGTATCGCCGCGTCCGTAACAACCTGCTCTATAAAAATATTACATGAGATGGCCCCCAGGCGAATGCTGAAAAATTTTTTTTAAAAAAACCTGCCAAAACAGACATTTTTTGGTCACCTTCCCTTACAAAAAGTGCAATAGCAGGCGATCAAAAAGGCGTATTTACCCCAAAATGGTACCAATCAAACCGTCATCTTGTCCTGCAAAAACGATACTCTACCTGAGACAATCGCCTGAAAACTGAAAAAAATACGGCTCTTTGAAAATGGCAACACAAAAAAAGATTTTATTCTGTTCTAAAATGCATCTAATGTGTAAAACTTTCCAAAAATAAAAAAGTTACACATATTGGGTATCGCCACGTCCGTAACAAC